>BMAO01026113.1:0-68743 GCA_019973975.1 Trichonephila clavata
TAAAAATTCATAAATTTCCGTTAAAAAGGTGTATGCGTAAAATATTTCAAAATTAGTTCAGGAATAAACTTAAACTTGTATGCTTTTTTTATAAAGAAATTTTTAAAATATTAAAAAGTATTGTTACATAAAAACAAAAAATTCAAAGGCTTTTTTATTATAAGAAAATGTTTCTACCATTTTCTTAAAAATGGAATTCTGAAGAGCTTTCCATATAACATGATCCGTTTGACATCAATCAGGACACTGTGAAATTAAATATAGTATTCTTACGAACGAATTTTTGGAAATAAAAGCTATTATTCGGTTATATATAACTGAAAAAAATATTGAAACTTTAATAATTTTCAAGCCTTTGCCAATTTCATTCATTAAGCAAAAAAAAAAAAAAAAAATCTATCATCGAATAAAAAATTTACACATTTGTTACTTAAATACAAATGAGCGAAACAGCCACGGTAGCGCAGTAGGCAGCGCGTCAGTCTCATAATCCCTCTTTGCGAGTAATCTGAAGGTCGTGAGTTCGATCCTCACCCGGGGCAGTCTATTTTTAAAGTTACTATTTGTGTTCGCACCGAAAAATGTGTAGCACTTGATTTTTTTTAAGTCTTACTTTCAAAAAAATAATAGTTTTTTAAAGTTTTTTTTTTTTTTCAATTTGCATACGGTTTTTGAATTAAAACTCAAGTATACTCATTTTAGTTTAAGTCCGAGATTTTTATACGAATTTCTTTCTAATCAGTGATTCAACACAAAATAAAATATTTTTTTTTAAAATTCTGCTCAGTTACTTTAAAAAAAAGATTAAAGTTTAAAATTAATAATTTTTTTCCTTAAAAAAAAATTAATGACTTCTTTCTAGAATTCCAATATTCATGGAGGCAAAACAACAGCTCCCATGTGGTCTAGTGGTTAGGATTCCTGGCTTTCACCCAGGCGGCCCGGGTTCGATTCCCGGCATGGGAAGTTAAGGTTCCATGGTGTAATGGTTAGCACTCTGGACTCTGAATCCAGCGATCCGAGTTCAAATCTCGGTGGAACCTTGTTTTTTTTTATTTCCTCATCACCAACTTGAAAGGATATGTTGAATCGTTTATCATGAGTTAACATTTTTAAATTTTATTCTTTCTGTAAAAAGAGGCATCCGAATACGAAAACCAGTTCATTTTTCTAGATTCTATTTTTTTTATAAGTCACATCATGTATTTATTTCATCAAAGGAATCAAAACTGCATAATTAGGAAGTTTTAGATAACATAAGACAACAATTTTGTAATTAAAAACTCCGATGCTGCAAGTCTATTTATCCTTCAGACTTTCAAACTTCTGACGGGTTCTTAAAACCTGGTAATATCTAGAGTTCAATGAAACTTAGTTGTCTTCATTTGACGTTGAATTTTTCGTAGATATACATAATATAAAATGAGATTTTTAAAAAAATTCTTGATATTTTAAAGCCTGTATTACGTCTGGTAGATTTTAGTACTAATATATATACAGCTAAAAAAAAAAGTGCAAAAAATATCACAAGATGAAATCATCTTATTATTACAATTATTTTGCTCGGTTATTGCTAATTTTAATGCAAGACTAATTTTAAGCACCATTTACTTACAAAGAATGGAGTGGTAGTACTTTTAACATCCTTTTATAAGATTCACTTGTATGTAACGGAATCCTTGAACACAATTTTTACCCACTTTAAAAGGTCATATTAATTCGAAATTTTGCTCACTTGTCCAGGACCGATGACAAAACAATAACTTAATAGTTTTGTTCCATTGTCCACATCAGGATCATGATGATTAATGATTTACAATTTTAAGATCCCATCCCGCATTTCACGACTAATTTCAGATTTGGCGGCTAATTTCAGATTTGGCGACTAAAAGATTAAGTTACAACTTAGTTCGCTTAACTATAAAAGGGTGTTTTTCAGTTTTGTTTAAACTATAATTTATTGAAAGGAAGGTTGTGTGGCAATGACTAAAGATGAGATGATTACACACAATTTCCCATTAGTATAGTTGCAGGATTTTTATCAAATCTCTGTCTTTATAAATTTTATGTAATAGTTTTGTATGAATAATATTACTGTATAAGAAAAGACTATTCAAAATGCTAGTAATGCATCCCAAAGTACAAAAATTATTAGTCAAGATTTTAATATATTTTGATCGTTCGCATGTTTTGTGTCACACACATACATAGTTTATGTATTATAAATCATTCTACTTTGTAGCAGACATTTTTTTACCCCACCCCTTCACCTTTAAAAAAATTTAAATGTCTTTTTATGAAATATAGGCATACCAATTACATTAAAAATGAATGGTTAACCCTATACTTAACCTTCCGTTTAATTTAATGGCCGCGGTAGTCAAATGGTCAAGGTATTGGATCAGGGCAGGTATGCCATGAGATCGAGCCCAGTACCACTAAAGACCCGCTGTGTAGGGGTGCGATGCACGTTAATTCTGTCGAGAGCTCAAATGTCCTTCCTTGGTGTGGTAGTTAGGAGAGGGGTGCCTGCTCAGGTGTCGTCCTCGTCACTTGACCGTGGTTCAAAATTACGAGGTCCGTCGCCAAAAGCCCTCGTGTAGCTGAGCAGTGTGACGTTAATATTCACTCACTTCGTTTAATTTATCTTTACATATAATTACCCCTCCCTCCCCCCTTCCCTAAATATAACTCTTTAAACTCAAAGGAAAAACAAAAAGGATTTCAGACTGTGTTTGCTTTTTTTAAAAGTATTCTTATATTTGCCTATCTATATTTGCCTACCTAGTCCTCAACCTTGTCTTTTCTAATTTTTATCTATATTAGATTTTGAATGTTCAATCTGATTTCGTTATATGATTAAATTTTTAATTATTTGAGAGCCAATTGCTTTCGATAAGCTTAAAAGGCTTCCTCTTTGAATGTTAGAATTCTTAATTTTTTGCTACTTTTTCTCATTTATTTTTATTATTACAACTGTAAATCTTGATTTGAGGAACAAAGGTATAACAAACAACCCTTGGATCTTTTTCTAGTGAAACCTCCCTTTTCCCCTTTAAAAAACTATGAAAAAAATACAGCATAATGAAATTTAGTTTGATAATTTGATTTTACACGCATCTTTAATATAGCAAATGTTAGGCAATGGTATGTAGAATTTATGATACTTCTATTATTTATTAAAATATATTACTGGTCTTCCATTAGATGTAAATAAAATTTTTTTTGTTCCTTAGGTATATCAGTCAGTCATGTTGCACTTCACGGAGGGATTAAAAAAAAACCTGTACTTTTCCGTTTCGCCGGAGCGAATCTCGCCAAGCAGGCTCTCTTGGCGACAGCACACAATGTGCACTGTTAGTTCTCATTGGTTTTTCATCGATTTTTGATGTATTATGAAAAAGATGTTACTGATAAGAAAAAACAGCGACTTGTTTTGAAAATATGGTGGTGAAAGGTTACCAGTGGGAATATTCCGTTTGACGTTGGATGAATCATTTTTGGCAACATTATCGCTTGCGGGTGAAACAGAAAAGTACTAAAAATACATCAGATATGAGCATGTGCATTGTTGCATAATTATGAATTGGGTTTCCTTTCATTTGTTAACTTCCCTTCCTAATTCATAGCTTCGTTCAGTGTCGATTTAAGCTCATTTCAGGCCATGCGTACAAAAGATTTACGGGCCCTTCTTCGCACTGGCGGATCGAAATTTATTACCAGAAAACCTGGTTGAGTACAGCTTATCCTGGCCCTTTCATGCCCTTCCGGGTCTCGGGCCCCTTGGCACCCACCCCACGCGCCCAATTGATAAACCGACACTGATTCAAACACATGTGCACGAGACAAAGTTTCATCTCCATAAGCATCGGCTAATATTCGAAACGTTTTCGTGGCTTATTTCTTTAGTTTCTAAAGAAACTTAACGTTGATGCGACATTTTTATGGCAGAATGCAGTTGCACGTGTTCACGCAATGACGGAGTACTACCAACTGTCGTGATCGGTTAAGGCAAAACTGGTTACATGGATACAGGAGGTGCGTGGGATGATCTCACCAGAACAATTGTTGCCAACTCCATTGTATTTTCAAGCTATACGCTTTGTATCGTTTTTCTTTGTGTGTGCGTCACACCTTATAAAAGCAAAGGAAGTTCAGTAAGTTTCCTGGGAAGCAAGAAAACTTTTCCAGATAATTTACAATTGATTAAAGCTGGCCAGCTTTACAAAAAAAGAGATAAACGTTGCCGTTTGTGCTTTACTAAAGCACATGAGAAAAGAACAAGATATGTTTGTAGAGCTTCTAATGCCCAACTATGTGTTGATTCCTGTAACCTGAAATATCCTGGAAAATAATATGCATAAACTCTTATATTTTTGAATACAAAATACTAGCTTATAATTTATTTTGTACCTTGGAGAGTGCTATTAAGACCTGACTGTGTCTCGGACTCTCCTCATGCTACCGCTGTGGCTAAGTTTAAACTATTGACTGGACATATGACTGCCTTTGTGCTCATTTGTTTCGTTTTAATCTGACTGACCCCCCTTTGAGTGTTTGATGTAATTCTGGATAAATCATGGACGCTGCTATTTTGGACGTGTGAAGAATAATTAAGGACTTAAGAGAGAGAGAATTTATTGTAAAAAAGTATTGGAAGTTCGTTGCCTAATAACCTGATGGTCAATAACCTGGCATTTGATAAATAAATAGTTCATTTTTCATATGCTAGTATTTTCAAATTATATATCATAAAAATCATGTAATACGATATAAAAGGAAATGCAAAACATAAGATATCCTTTGAATAGCTCCCAGTAAGAGGTGGGAAACATACTTCTCACCAAAAAAAAATGGTCTTAAAAATCAAATTAATTTTAGCTAAAAGCGAAATGAATTTCTTTTTATAAATCAATCTCAAACTCAAAACTATTTTTATTTAACCTTCTTGAAAAAAATGGCCCTATAAAGGGTTAAACACGCTTGCTCTAAATCAGTGCTACCGAAACTTTTTATTGCCGTGGACCGGTCAACGTTTGATAATTTTACCGCAGCCCACTGAGGGGGGGGGTAAGGACATTGATTGTTTGTATTTTAGATCATTTTGATTTAATAATTTCAATTTAATTTTATTTAAACATGCCTTCAGAATAAAATACATTTAAAGCAAAAAATGAATATAAAGAGAT
The DNA here is from genome assembly GCA_019973975.1 of Trichonephila clavata. NCBI lineage: Eukaryota > Metazoa > Arthropoda > Arachnida > Araneae > Nephilidae > Trichonephila > Trichonephila clavata. The sequence goes on from BMAO01026113.1 coordinate 5,190, forward strand.
TTAACATGGAATTTGAAGTGCTGTCAATGGGAAGTCGCACAAAACCGAGAGAAATACACCACATTGAATAAAATGGGAATAATTTAATGTTCCTTGGGCGGCCCGGTATCATTTGATCTACGGACCGGTACCGATCCCCGGCGCAGGTGTTGACCACAGTTCTGAATGATCAATTTTGCTCATCTTTTCGACATTGTAACTTTAACCGAAACTTGAATTAATCATCGATCTGAAAACCTTACTAGCCCATTTATTTGATTGTGACAAGAATACATAAAATCAGATACAATTACTATCTCTTTACCAAATTAATGATGTCTCCTCCTTAGAAAACTTTTCACAAATGCGGAATCGTAATATGAACATAACATTTCGTGTAACAGCCGGTGATGCACACAAAAGGGTGTCCCCGGGTCCGGACACCCCCACAGCCCATGATTTTTTTCGATCGATTATAATGCTATGTATATAGTGCGTAACATTTAATTAAGTATTTGTTATTAATTTTTAATTTTATTAATTAATGCTAATTATTTATTCTCTAATTGATATTTTGCTGTTTTTTTCCCAAAAATCGACAAAATTAAAAGAATATGTTGGGCGGCATATAGGAGCATGATACGAGAATGGTAGACTTTTAAACCTTGCCCCCCCCCTACCTTGAAAAATTCTTGCGTGCGCCATTTGTAACGGCTATAACGAAAATTCATATAAGAAGAGTTAAAAGGATTACTGAATTAAGAAGTTCTTCATAGCATTTGAATGCTGTGATTGCGTCTTTAGAGGACTTGTGTGTGGTGAAGTATAATAACTATCCTAATTCTGAATGATGTAAGATAGAAATTGAAAGAATTCTAGTATAATCAATGTTTTTTTTTCAAATAATGCTGTAGGTTGGTATTTTTACCATTGCAGACCTAGTACATTCCCCAGGAGCTGGTATCTGTTTTAAGTGCGGTACCCTTTTGGTGAATACAAATCACTGCAATGTAATTTTGACGTCCCTAGTGGGAGGCACCTGAGCTCTGACGATGCGAATTCGTACCAGTTAACTAATTTTGCCGAGAGCACACAAACCAAACAGGTACTCTAGTTGTCTCTAACTTGCCTCATAATCAAACGACATGGACGCCGTCGATTTTCTGCATCATGAAAATCCACCGACTTAGGCCGGGGTGAACCCGCAACCTTAGGCGAACAAGCCCAGCGACAAACCAATTTAGTGTGTTGAATAGCAAAGTAAAATAGCAAAATTATCAAAAGTAAACTTTATTTCAGCAATACAACCAATTAATAATACTTAGTTAGAATACATCTCCTTCGTTAGAGAGGAATTCTGTGGCCAGGGTGCCAAGTGGTCAAGGCATTGGATCAGGGCTAGCGTGTCATGAGTTCGAGCCCAGTACCACTGAAGACCCGCCTTGTAAAGGAGCGAGGCATGTTAAATCTGTCGAGAGCTCAAACGGCCGCCCATTGGTGTGGTGTGGTAGTTAGGAGAGGGCGATGCCAGCTCAGGTGTCATCCGCGTCACTTGACCATGGCTCAAAATTACGTGGTCCATCGCCAAAAGCCCTCGTGTATAACTGAACAGTGCGACGTTAATATTCACTCACTCACTCACTCAGAGAGGAATTCTGGGAAGTGAGAAGAAATGCCAAAAGACATTTCTTCTGACCAATACAATGCAATAGGAGGTTCAAGCAACCAATAAGGTGTAAGGATCAAGAATCCGATTTTATGAGTAAGGATCATCCGATATTATGAACGTACACTACACCAACTACGCCACCCAGCCGGCTAGTATAATCAATGTCACAAAGTTTATTTGTGTTACACTGCGTTATTATATTTATACCAGGAAGTCTATTGTTGATTATTCTTCGGTAAGAAAGACACAGCTAATGTATAATTGAGTCAACGTTGCTCTAGAATTGCGCTGCAAACTAGGAGAGAAGACTGTTATTATGAACCACCTTCAAATAGCAAATATGACATCTGACTATATTCTACGAACGATTACACAATTTCTGTTAGAGCGATTTCAGTCCATTTTGACTTAACACACGGAAGCACTTATTGTACCGCAAATAACATAATGCACTTAAAAGTAATTTATCTTTTCAGCTTATAGACTATGCTTAAAAAATTGAAGTAGGCATACAAAAGAATTTTTGGGTGATTGGAGAAAGAGTATTAGTACTTAAAATTTTAATGATCTTTTGTTGTTACTCTTTGTGCTTTTTGTCAGAAATGAAGTTATTGTGTTTAAGGGCCTATTTTTAAAAGCTCTAGTTAAGAGGATACAGTGCGGTTCGATTGACAAAAATCGGTCCAAAATTCAAATAATTTTTTAGCTGAATTTTTTTGTAACCTCACAAGTTAAAAATGTCCAGAGTTATAATAACTAATGTTTTCTTTTTTATTCACATCCCACAACGACAAATAAAAACTTTAAACTGATTTATTAAATAACTAATTTATCTTCAGTTAAAATGCTAAGGCTGTTTTTCAATTATGTCAATTGCTTTGATATTGTTTCTACCTGTTGCTCTTAGTACACGTAACAAAAGTTGGTATGCAGTTTTGAATCAAAGTCCTGTTTATTATTATTATTGAAATGGTTGAGTTTATAATTTATATATTTTTCAAGGAATTTTCTGCAGGCCTTCACAAAAAAAGAAGTATTTTGAGTGAATATCAGTTATATGAATAGAAAACTCATACCAACTTTTGTAATACATAGTTTGTCGTACTTGTAAATCAAATTTCATGCGTGTGCATCAATTATAGTAGGAGGAATAGCATTTTAAAATCTCTTCATAAATTTTAAAAATTTTCTTCCAAAAATTATATGGTTAGCTTTTTGTAATATTTTGGGCACAAAAAAGATTTTACATAATCCCTGTACACAGGTTAAAAGTTTTAAAAAAAATTGTAAAAACCATTGAAACAAGGATTTTTTTCATAAATCGTACAATATCCCCATAAAAAGTTACCAGAATAAAAAAAATTTAAAGTATTTCCTTCAAATGGAAAAAAGCATTATCTTAAAAATGTCATTTTAAAAAAGGGGAAATTTCATTCACATATGTGAATGCAGCTGCATGAAATATAATCTCCTCCAAAGTAGTATTTGACAGATTTTATGTGAAAAAAATAATATTGATGACATGAAAACAGATGCTACAATTACCAAATATAGACGATTTCTAATCCGAAGGGTAAAATTTACATGAAACAGAGAAATACGGACTTTAAACTGAATAAAATTATTCTGAAGAAAAATATTACACATTTTAAAATAAATCGTTTGGAGATTACAGAGGAGAGAGGGTTTTATGTATGTGGAATACCATTTACATTTCTAAAAATAACTTTACTGGTTTTTGATAAAAAAAAATCTCCAAAAAATCATCATAGATATATACCAGGGTCGGCAACCTATGGCACGCGTGCCACACGTGGCACGCGGTACATTTTTCAGTAGCACTCTCTGCACTACTTTACAAATTTGAGAAGATGGAAGTTGATAAATTTACAGTGGACCTTATTTGACAAGCATCTTCAGAAATACGTACATTTACGGAATAATAAAAAAACATGAAAAATAACTCCAAAGATTAATTTACAGTTATTTTGTAAATTATTGAATATCATTGCTGAAGAGATTTAATTGTTTCAAGAGAGAAAATTGCATGTACTCTGCGTTCCGCTTTTGGTTCTACATATCTATATGGGAACATTCTATCCTCAGATTAAACATATTTCGAGTCCACCAAAAAATTGTTTAATAACTGCACGTCCAGAATCGTGTCAAAATGAAAGTCACAAATATACCCCTGATTTTGGAATATGAAAATAGAGTGGGGCAAGCACTAGGTTAGCATTAAAATTTTTATTTAACTATAATCAATGGAAATACTTTACATTTTATGTTGTCTATTTCTTATTTTAATAAATATGTTTAAAAATACTCAAAATATGTACACAATTTTATTTTCGTTGAAAAAATAGTTCTATTTTATGTCGTTTAATTTTATGTCAAGAAAAATCTGTACATGATGCAAAACTAACATATAATAAAACTATAAACTTATATATATATTATTGATCTCTATTTTCTGTATGCATTATCGCGGGAATCGAATTGTTTCAAAAATGTCCTACTGAATGGCACGCTAAATCCTATTGGTAGATTGGTTTGGCACGCCACAGCTAAGAGGTTGCCGAACCCTGATTGCCAAGAATTATCATTTGTCAAAAAATAATATTCATTTTGTTGTTGTAAAAAAATTATTTTAAAGAAAAATGATAAAGGGAGGGTATTATGGAATAGGTGGCTTAAACCATTGGAAAACTAATTAAGACTTCATAAAACGTAGTTATTTTTAATTATGTGACGGATCTATACGGTCTTTGACTAACCTCCTCTATTTTTCTTAAAACAATTTATTTATTTCAACCAATCTTCACCGAGAGCCAGGCGTGATTTATGTAAATAAGATATATAAGTTCGGTTTTCGCGAGTTAAGAGGAGAAGTGATAGGAAGAGAGAAGTTAAGTGAATTAAAGATCGAGACGTCAGCACAAAGTTGTTGACAATCGTAGATAGCCTGTTACGTGTGGAGGTACGCGAGGAGAAGCGGATTGAATATAGTGAAAATCCTTATTACAGAGCGTTGATTCTTCACCCATTCTTCCAGCCATTAAAAAGGCCGAAGTCGTCACGAAGGAACAGCCGATGTAAAATATAAGGTCAATGATTTTATTTGAGATATTGAGATTATTCGCACGGGGCGTAGCTGTAATTGTGCGCGTTTAAGCTTTCCTAGATTCAGTTGATATTCTGTTATTCCGCTAGTAGTGATTCCCCGCTTAGTTACTCCACTCTCTTTTGTTTTTCTTAAATTGATTAGTGTGTGTCTAAACGTATTTGCTGATAAGAATCAATAAATCTATTTGAATTGCAATTATGTCTTTTGATCATTTAAGTCCGCCTACACATCCTGCAGTATTTTCAGATAGACAGGGAGGTAGTAGTGTAAGGGGTGGCCTAAGGCCACAACAATTATAGTAGCCATATTTTTAAAAGTATGTGAAAGTCATTTCTGTTTCGAGTCTACTTACAAAAGTCGCTAAGATAATCTTTCTCTGCTCTAGTACAATCAAGGTGAGATCACAAAAAATACCTGAAGGATTGAATCCAAACTTCCTCTCGTTGATCTTCGGAGAATTTTTCATTACAGAAAATACATTCAGCGTCTTTGTTTTCTGGTTCTTTTGTTGATGGCACGAAGTCTATTGCAAAGGATTCATTAGAATGGAACGATAGGAACACCTAGTATTCCATAATACTCGGCACGCCATCTTGGAAAACAAGCCTTTAAACTGAAGGACAAAATATCGTAAGCTAAGAAAAGTCCAAATTACAATTCTTTTAGTGTGCTTTTCGCTTAACTTCAATGTTCAAGTTACATGCATACTAATAAGTAAATACGTTTGAAAACTTAACCAGCAAAAATTTTTGAAAACTGCAAAACACACTTTGTTCTTTAGCGAGTTGTACGGAAACAACACGTGGGCAACTCTTACTGCAACGCATTATGGGAGTCCTTCTTCTGTAGTTCAAGGTTTGTTCTCTCATTAGCAGCTACAAACAGAGCCAAGACTTCGGTATTCCATATTACCCGACTATTCCATAATATCCAATTCTCCTCTATATTGTTTTTTTTTAAGCTTTCGAATAATTCAATATTAAAAATAAAAATTATATTCTTCGAATAATATCTGTCATTTACATATACATCTTAAACTATTTTTTTTTTCATATTTTTACAAATTAAGTAAAATTTTTGCGCAATGTACAACCATTGCAATTCAATTTTATTTTAGTATTTCAAATATCCGATTGACGCATGAGTCGATAATTACCGAATTGCAAGAGTGACGACAGGTCATCGATCTCAATTTAGAAAATCTGTTTCTGTTGCCAGAAATTTTTTAAAAAAATTCCTGAAATGTTGTCATTACTTACAAACAGCTTGTTATAAGCTACAACACCGTACAGTTTTGTTGCCAGTTTTGAGAGAAAAAAAACTATACCCTCATTATAATCAGCTTGTCGCTTCAGAGCAGATGTATTAACTATTCACCAGAACGACGTGAAGCATGAAAAAGTACATATGACTTTTGGATACAGTGATTCAAAGACGTGAAATCTTTTTAATGATGCAAAACAGAGGATTTAAAATTAACAGATCGTAGAAATGTAGTTTCGAATCATGTACACTTTTCGGTAACATTAATAAAATTGTTGTTGTCTAGTGTTCTATTTATTCACGAAGCCTTTTGTTTTATATTGTAATTTGATATGTTTAGATTAAAGTAATTCATAAACTTCTAAATTTAATGGGTTTTTGAAAAAACTGCTATCAAGGTAGTTTTAATGAATTAATTATAAAAATCAGGCATACAAATATTATACTAATTTTTAAACTGATTAGGGTCATTTGTTGAGAATGTTTGTTTTCTATCTTCTAAAAAGAAGATGGGATACAAAGAATTTGGTAATGGTTTTGATTCTAGTGCCCTCGAAAAAAGTTTCAAATTAATAAATATGGATTTTAGATTATAATTGATTAAATTTCTTTACTCTTTGTTAACGGATGGAAGACTGGATATGAATATTGGGTCAATGAATTCTTACAGATTCATCTATAGATCGTGTGTAATTGGAAGACTTGATTTGAATAATTTGCTACTTTTATTCTTTATCTTTCAATAACTTGGTTAATTGTTTTAAATAGTCCTCCTTTTTTATTTGCAGATGATTTAATGGAAAAAAATTGCCACTTCTGTCGAACTTGGAATTTTGTTTGATCTTAGAATTTTTTCTCCTCACCCATTTAATAGGTTATTGACCATAACTTCTTCATGCGATCATTCGTCAATGACCTTCCCATGACCTTTAGTCTTCTTACCTTAGTAGTACTTTTAAAGTATCGGGAAGATTAACTTTAGAGGATCCGCCTTATATGAAATAATCTCAATGCCAATGAGTACATTCGAAATAGATTTTAAAAGTTCTTATTTTACAATATTTTCATACTTTATTTAATTGAACAGATAATGTTACATTTTTAAGAAAAGCATTTTGAGAACTGGTTTAAATGATGCATTTATTATTATTGGAGATTTTTTTTTTTGAAAAGAATTTTAAATAAGGAATTTTTTCCCCCTAGATTTCTTGAGAAATAGATTTTAATTGGTGAAATCATTTATTAAACTACTACAAGCGGATTTTTCCACTTAATTTTGCTGGATACTTAAGAAATTCTGTTCATATAACATATTACATGCTTTAATTATTACTTTTTAACTTTATTTATAAAAATACTGTATTAAATTTTTCAGATCAGCTTTTTACGTACTGCATTAAATTAATTAAAAGATTAGCTTTATGTGTCTTAAACTACATTTATTAAGTATTTCTCTCTATTATGAATGCTTGTGCGTATATAGCTGTTTCCCCCGTTTTATTGCTTTTGAATATTTCAATATCAAATTTACATGATTTTTTTTTCGTATTTTACATTTTACACAGCTGTTTCATTTGCCTTTTGTTGTGCCTCTTGTAAATGGATTTCGTTGAAAAAATAAATGAAAAGGAAAAAATTTTAATTTCATTAGTTATTATATGATAACAGTATAATTAGTTGAAAAATCTGTAGATATTGTATATTAGTACGACAGTGTATATTCAATCAAGACTTTTGCATAGAGATACTGTGCGTTAAATTTAATTTAATCTGAAAGGTATACTAGCTTCGTTTGAAAGTTTATTGTGCATCAGCTCAATTTTTAAATTTATCGGGTGACCTGATGTAAAATTCATTGCAAATAGTCCACTGTAGATCAAAGCTTCAAAGGGTTACAGTGCATTTCAGATGATTAAGAAGAGATGTAATGTGAATACTTTTTCCCCCATACATTTTGAAAGAATTCTTATTAGTAAAACTACATATGTGTAGTTTTCCTTCACAGAATATACTATTTTGGAAACCTTTTTTGTAAAATCTTTTTCTAATGCTTGCCTGAGATTCATTATCATATTGACTTCGGAAATCGAAATGCAATTCTTTTACAAGAGGTAATAAAATTTCCTCTCGTCTTGGTAGCATTTTGTATAATGAAGAATCACTATATATTCAAATTATAACTGCTATGTCCATGAACATATTTGTTGTCGTGAATTTTATCTTTCCACTTTGAGAATTCTACATGGAATATTTATTTGGCCACGCTCTCTTAAAAGTCACACTTCACAATATTTACTGTTGATTTACTCTAGTTGAAAAAATACTTTCACTAATGATATAAAAAATATCTAACATAGCATCTACAGCGGTAATAGGTTTGGTGCAGGGATATTCAAAGCCTTTGGAGTTAATACTTCTATAATTTTGAATCATGACATTCATTATAGAATTTATGTTATGCTTCAAGAAATAGTAAATATGTCATCTGACCACATAGGTTGATAATATATGGTCGACGGACAGTGTTGTAGCAGAGAGTATTAGGGCTCCTCTGCAAACTCAAGTTTTGCCCCCCTCCTAGAATCCGGAGCCCCCACGTGATGCGGGGGTGTACGTTACGCCTCTGTCAACGGAACCACATTGTGTTAAATAAAGTTCTTCAAGGAATATTCAGTAAAACAATATCCATATATTATAATGTCCTTAAAATTTAAAAATATTCAACAAATAGGAAGTTTTTCATTTTGACATATAAAATTTAAATAATCTATTTGAGATGAAAGCATAAAAGTTATAGTATGGAGCTCATTGCATTCAGACAAAAAAACAAAGCTTGAACTAGAGCCGGTGCCGATTTGTTTATTTCGAGCCCTGGATGCAGAAGATCCATAGGCCTCCTTGGACCTGGATGATCGAAAATTATAACCAGAATATCTGGTTAAGTCCAGCTTATCCGGGCCCTGGGCCCCCGGGTGCCCAAGGGATAAACCAGCACTGACTAGAGAAAACATAAAATGAACATTCAAATATACTGCTCACTATATACATTAGAAAATTAGATTACATAATATCAATATCCTACTTGAAGAGTTTTTAGTTTGATTTTCTTTTTTTAGCTAGTTTAAGACAGCCTGAAGGTAGCCGTATAAGATTACAATCAACTCAAAGCACCTTCCCTGTTTCACAAGTATTCATCCTTGCAGCAAAAAAAACAGATGTTTCACCACAAAAAGTAAAAGTTATAAATTCATAGGAATCTATTTCCATTCTAATCATAACCAATAGAAGGTTCCAGCAATGTGAGCATCTCCACGTAATATCCTCTTGAAGAGGCTGTGGGAAGGCCGTAAATAGGACGTCCTATTTACGAGAAGGACAGGGGGGGGGACACCCCTTTGTCATAAGTGGATTCATCGTAAGGGTCATTTTCCAAAGCCACGTCCGTAATAAGGTCACTGTGATTTTAGGTATGCTGGAACACATATTCCTGGGGAAGGAGAGAAAAAGAACGAGTTCAAGATTACTTCGGTTCAAGTTCAGAAAGGCATAATCCGCTCAAATGGTTTGAAAAGTAAAAATCGTTCCAAGATTTAGAAGAGATGTTATGGGTAATGTGCCATTCACATATATACGAGACGTGATTATCAAGTGAAGCGCAAGGTTACATTACCGTAACGTTTCGGAAGTTTTAACTTTCGATTTGATTCGGATTACATCGGGAATTTGTTCCGCTTTTTCGGAAAATTCACTTTCGGTTCCTAATGGTAGGTTCCGTTCACAAGAACTGAAAAGTAATTTAAAATACATCTAGGAAATGACAGTTGTTTCTTAAAGAGATATTCTGTGTGTTAGTAGAACACTTCTTATTTAACTTTTTTTTAAAAAAAATATTTAGTTGATAAATTGGATCCTCTCTCTTAAAAATTTCATCGTATTAATTTTTAAAAAAACAACAACAATATTTGCCTTACTTATCCTTTTAGAAAAGATATATTTCAAAATCGATGGGTTAGTGTATTATTTAATTTTTTCATTTAGGAAAGTCACAATATTTATAATAGTTTTTTTAATTTTATTTCATTTGTCAAAACAAAATTTATTTTAAAATGTAATACTGGAGATGTGTGTTCATATCTACAAAAAATGAGTAAAGCAACTTACTCATCACAAGATCTCCGGAACTAGAACACCAACAAATATGAAATTTGGCAAGCATGTTTCTTTTGTTCAGTAGAAATCGGCTAAGAATGGCTTTTACAGAAATTAACTCCCAAAGGATTACTGGGAGTACAGATGAAACAATTTCAGTTTTTGGACTATTAAATCTACAGACTTGAAATTTAGAAAACATTTTTTTAGAGTAGAAATCTGCTAAGAAAGGGTTTTACAGATACATAAAAGATAAATATAATTACGTTTTAGAATTTCAAGTTCCTTTTAAATCAAGAGACGAGGAATATAAGAATGTTTTCAATAGCTAGAAAATAGAAATCAATATTTGAGTTGACTGCATTACTTCGAAAGACCTTAAATACAACTAAATAAACTCAATACATTTTACAACTTTTATTTATCGCCATATTATTCAGTAAATAAAAATATAGAAAAGAAAGGAATAATTCTGAGTGGGTAAATCGTACTACTCTCTGCATGGTAATTACTAATCATTAATGATCTCTTTTGGGTATTTTTATTGTAGAAAAATAATTATAAAGAGTCTAAAATAATCTAACCAAAATTAAGTCTTTTCCCCACATTTTTCGAAATTTCAATCTCTTTCTGGCAATATTTAATTTTTAAATTCTTTTTTATTTATTTTTCTCAATCTCTATGCCATAGAGCAGTGATTTTGAACCACTATGCAAGAGCTCTTTTGTGTACCACCAAATTCTTGAAAAGTTTTTAAAAATTAATTTATTTGTAAAACTCCTCATACGCCCCATTGCATAACATAAGGCTTACAGACGTAAGTGGTAACACAATTATATAGTTTAAAACAAAATTAAAATACATTAAAAAAGGAAAGGAGGAAATACACAAATAAAAAGAAGGGGAGGTACCAATAAAACTTTAAAAATCTGTGCAATAAACAAATGTTCTTAAGACATTAAGGCTTTCAGTACAACTGACTAACAAAGACAAAACAGGTAACAAGAAATACCTAAACGTTTTAACTCCTTTTTAAAATTTTATCTTTTACAAAAATATAGGTTGTAATATAACAATACATGTTCTGCCGTTTCAGCGTTCTGACTACAAGAACAAATATCACTACTAATTAAATTAAACCTAGACAAATAGCTCTTAAAATTCCCATGTCCTGTTAGAATCTGGGATAACTTAAAATCAGTAACAAATTTCTTACATATTAGCTGTTAATAAATGGTTGGAAAAAACTTTTTATTTCACAAAGCTTTAGGTGAGGCCAAGAATTCAGTGTTCCAGGCGGAAACAGTTCTTTCCCAAGTTAAATGCTTCCAGTGGGACAATGGCACAGACATCGAAAGGTTCATATCTTGGAAAGTTGCCTCTTTGGCCAACTGGTCCGCTTTATCATTGCCGAGATTTCCACTATGGACCTGAATATAAGAAAAGTGGATGTCCCAGTCTCCAAGGTTGTACAGAATAGACTGAACCTCCACAACAAGTTTTTCTGTAGAATTTACATTGAGCAAAGAATGGAGTGAAGAGAGTGAGTCGGTGCAGATAAGAAAATTGAGAGTTCCGCCCTGACGGAGAGAGTCCTGAATCCCTTTTGCAGCGAGATTAATGCTAAGTAGTTCGGTTCAAATTGTTGAAGTGTGCCGTAAATTTTTTTGAAATTATTAATTATACTCTGAGAAAAAAAAGTATAACCGGGCACTGAATCATTCGGACGTTTTATATTCGTGGTATATTTAACTTACTCTTTCGTGGATAGATGGAAATGTATCATAGATAAGTAAGATTCTTTTAAACATATTTTATTGTTAGTGTGCCGTAAAATATTGAAATTGTTAAAAGTACATCAAAAAAAGGTTGAGAAACGCTGCCATAGAACTTCTTCTCCACATAGGTTGGTTCCGATTAATAATATTTTTTTTTATCTCCATACAACCGCAATCCGCTCGAATGTATAATATTTGAAAATATTGATATAGAATTATGAAAGAAAAAGGATAATTATTATTTAATGAAACTAAAAAGGATATTCAACATAAGAAAATACGTAATAATTTCATTGAAATAATTGCTTATTAAAGGCAATGAACGAAGTGCCATATTTCTTATATAATTGGAAAATAACCAGAAGTAACGAAATCAAAATGGGAGACTACGCATAGAGAGGACAATATGAATTCTCGTCTTTTTCATTTCAATGCAAAGGTGAATGAACCAGCCAATATGAATATCACTGTCTTAACTAAGGTGGAATGAAAGCTTCGGAATTTATGTCAAAGGAAGTTGAATTAATTTCTACTTGACCTTTATCTACTCTGAAAATTAATACCACCTGTATCAAGGAACTGGTTTTGGGGAGCACATTCTCACGTAGGACAAAAACTGAATACCGAAACTACCGCAATTAATACCATAACTCTGAATATGATCTACATACGCTTTTTGTTTGTTTTAATTACTTGAACAACAAAAGAAAATAATTATTGGGATGCATAAACTTATGGTAAAAATTCCTCTCCAAATTCCACAATAATCTCAGTTTTAACAGAGAATAGTTTTTGAATTAATTACCTTATTAACTATTAAGCAATTTACAGATTTTAGAAGAAATTTCGTTTTTCTCCTTTAGATTAAAATTAACTATTTCTTCGCTATAACGAAAATTTTAACTAAATTTCTACTTTTTTTTCAACATTAAGTTCACAACGGTTTAAGTGTTTTTCCATCCCCCCCCCCCCTTATTTAAGGTACGTTTGGAACCGTGATTTCGAAAATGCGTATAAATGAATATTTTGTTTGAGATATTCAGTGTCAGTTGAATTAGAATACACATAAAAAATTATTTTGAGAATATTATTATAAGGAAAAAAAAAAGTATTTAATTTTGGCAAAAAATGAACAAAGAATGACATATATTCAAATCGTTCTTCTTTTACGAAAAATACTTCTTAAACTTCTCCACAAAGACTGAAGTGGAGTCTTTGAAAAATTCATATTGTTTTCAGAGTTACTATCAATTGAAATAATAACCAATGTTTTTTTTTTTGGTTAAAACTTCTTTACTCTGATATATTAAAATATGGATAAATCCACTACTAAATTATACATTTCAAAATTTCTAGCTCAGTCTTTGTTGTGAAGTCTTAGCTAACTATAGGCAAGATATTATTATTTTTGAAGCATTTTTCATAAAAATAAAACGTTTAGAAAATATACCATTCTTTCTTCATTTGTTTCCAGAAAATTGCATTTAACTAACATTTTTTGTAATAATATTCTTAAAACAATTTTATATGTATATTCTAATTTAACAAATATCAAAATAAGTACCATAAAATCCGACGAATAACGCGCTCCTATACTTCAAAGCTGCACAATTTTTAATTTTTAGATATATACGCCGTATAACGCGCAACCCCTTTTTTACGAAGAACCCTGAAATGTACGTGCGCAATGCTCTTATGTTTGAAGTCATTTATTCCAGGTGTTATTCCAAGCTTTAGAAAAAAATAGTATACTTCTAAGACTATAACCCTTCAAGTTCATAAGGCATGTCACATATTTCTTTAAAATAAATAGTATTTCGATATGTAGAAGTCTAGTTTTTTCTATGCTCATATTTTTATTTTTTATTTTTAAAGCTCTTACTTTTATACCCGGAGTATAACGAGCACCTGTAGATTTCGATCTTATTTTTTATGTTAAATGTGCAAGTTATACCCCGGATTTTGAGGCACTCATTTATACGCTTTTTCAAAAACACGGTTTTAAACGTATTCAGCCACCTTAACATTTATTCTCAACATATCTAAAAAAATTCGTATTATTTTTACTTTTTCCATGAATAAGATATCAAAACACACAAATGAAGTCATTTTAAATTGAATTCATCAATAACATATTCTAATTAGAATATCTGTAGAAATTTAGTCAATAATCCATCTTGTGTATCACACACCTGAGACAACTTCAATATTGTTTTACAAGTCATGTAATTTATTTGAATAATATGCACAAGAATATCAATCGTAAAGTGGACAGCGATTAAATAAATTGTAAGAATAGTGTCTTATTCCAACATGTAGTTAGGAATTTTTTTTAAATGCACGGTGCGTAGCGCATTTACAATCAGTTCCGCCTAGTTGACGTTTGAAAAGTAAAGTAGCAAAATAGTTAAAAGAGAAAAAAGAACACGCATTTCCTAGTCTTTTTTTTTTTTTTTTTGTCTGTTCAAAATACTAATGTTAGAAATTGTGTGGCGAGGTTGGTGATGTTATCAATGTTGCGAAGGCTTCAAATCAGATAATGTAACTGGATACACAGTTTAATCCTTATAAACTATCATAATAAATAAACCATTTATCACAACAATATATAATTTTAAATGAGGGTTAGAGCTTCAATCGCGATATTTTAAATCTACGGTCACTAACTGCTGAATCTCAGTCCAACATAGGTCATGACATGTTAAAAACCAAGATGCGGAGAAGGGGAGGGGGGATGTAAGTAAACATTAAGTTGGAGATATTTCATTTTATTAATGAAAACGTATACAAATTAACATGAACTTCCAAATTTTTATTTACATTGTTTACTTGTATATATTACTATAGAGATAACAACGGCCAGATTAAATTATATTATACACTTATTAAGGGCAATTATTTACAAGAAAAGGTTAAAAATTTGTAAAAAGGTATGAAATCATCATCAAAAATAATTCATTGGATTCCACGAGACGCCTGTCTCGTCCGGATCGTCTTCCATCTCGTTTGAACATGTCATGTCTTCTCATTTTCTGTCGTTTCCCGCTCTGTTATCCTATTGTTCCATGATTTCCGCGTTATCCTCGAACTACCTTGTCAGCTATGTCGCGTGGAAACAGGGCCATCTTAAGACTACTTCAGGCCCTGGGCCCCTACGCAAATGTAGGCCCCACCTTTAAAAGTAGACGTTTCAAATACTCGAACAAGCAATAACCTGAAACAAATAAGTGTACCTTACTTACACAGTGGCGTAAAGAAGAATATTTGAGCTCCCCTGTAAAGTCAGCTTTTGGGCCAAGCTGGATTTTACAAAGCGTACGTACTTAACGTCTGTCAAGCTTTGAGTTCCCTGGAATCCTGGGTCCCTGCGATGCGGGAATTGCAAGGGTGTACGTTATGCCACTGGACTTAAACCGCACGAACCGGTTTGACTGATAGCCGCCTTTTGACTGGATAAGTAATGATAGTGTATGGTGGTAGGCTTAGGCCTTGACATGGACAACTGTCATCACATGTAGCCACAGTTGACATATCGTCCGAAATTTTTAATTTTTCGGAGAATACAACCGAAAAAAACATTTGATTGTTGAAATTATTCAAATTATGATCTTATTAAGGCGGAGTCGAGAGCAAAACGAGGCCCCTATTGTGGCCGAGGCCCTGGGCCCAGTTGGCCCATGCCTTAAGACGTCCCTGCGTGGAAATATAGGGTGGATACGACAACGTGCAACTCCATTCCTACATTACTAGAGCATGTTTTCAACTGCTATATCATTGAGTATTCTTAATTTGATATTTTATAACATGTAATTTATATTGTCTAAAAAGAATACTTAGATAACTATAATCAATTTTATAAACTTTATACATAATACTAATGAGTATATAATTAGTAATGAAAGAGTTTTAACTCCGTTTATTGGGGAACAAAAACTAATTTAAAACATAAAAAAAAGTTCAGTTTAATTTTGCCTAGAACTCATACGTACTTTTCCCCATAGACATCCTTTATTATTTTTAATTATGCAAATAAATCATCGCAACGAATAGCTTAGTATTATTAAGTTCCATTAACTAGATAACTAGCTGTGAATTTTGTTTTGAAATAATCCACTTCGAGTTTAAAGATATTCTGTAATTGCCGAAATATTTATTTTCTTCAAATTTTGATCTGTTGGGCTGGTTCATCGAATTCCTTTTCCTTATAATCACGCACGATATTTTGAAATTTTAGCAGGAGTTTTTTTTATTTCCATCCGATATTTCATTTTGCGAACTGTTTATTTTTCTCTTGAGTGAGTGAATATAAAGGTCGCACTATTCAGCTACTCGAGAGCTTTTTCATTTTTCTCTTATAGACAGCAATAGAGTACCAATCATCGCTAATTGAGACCCCTGTAATGAAAATATTCTGAAGACTTGTTTCTTTCTTTTGGTTTAGCATTTAAACCAGACGAAATTTGCATTTAAACTACAACTTACTTTTACCATTACTTACATAGATCAGGAATGACCCTAGGGTGTCGGCCGCCTGCGTGCAAAAACTTAATGTGCAGCCCTTCTTGAGAATTTTTCATTTCTTAAATTATACTTAACGTTGACGCAATACCTGTATAAGGTATATCTCGGGTTCGTCTACCTGTATAAGAGGGAAAACTAAAAAAATTAATAATAAATGCCAATAGACACAAAAATCACTTCTTTCCTCTTTCAATTTTGTTTTTCTAAATTGTAATTCGATTATTCACTGAGAACTTTAAATTCCCTCAAATGCATATTGAATTTAAACACTCCTATGCCTTAACTGATATTAACCCCATATAAGATATTTTCGTAAAGCAGCTTTCACAAAAATTATTTTTGAGACACCTTTGTTAATGTATGGACTACTTACGACAACGTTTTTTTTTTTAAAAATGGAGATATGGAGATTTTTTTGTGGTTTTTAGATTTTTTTCGTATATTTTGAGAAAAATATGCTAAAATTTTAAGAAGAGAAAAAGAGATTATTATTACTAAAATGGGAAAAAAGGTGTAAAAATTTACAAGAAATAGCGTAAACGGGGCCCATTCAGTACCAAAGGTTTATAAATACATTTTCAATTTTTCAATTATAATGCGTTGCTATGTTATTCATTTCCGAAATGACCTTCAGGTAAGAGATATTTTAATTTTTAATAAAACTAGAGCACTTTGTCTTAGTTATTATATGAAATTGCTTAAAAAAACAGTGATTACATTCACATAAGGGACTGTAAATTTTGTAATAAAACAGGAATTGATAAATCTGAAGGTTAAAACACTTCTACTATAATACAGAACATACACAAAAAATTTCAGATTGTAATTATTTTCAAAACTTTTTTAGCAATCCTTGGCCCCGCGTTTGAGGATTAAAAAAACAACAACATATTTCGAGTAAAACGCGTTTTAAAGTTGTAACACAACCCTGCTTCCCTTCTACCTTGTGACCCAGCTAAAGGTGTGGAAAGAAGTGAAGGATTATTCGACATGATAATTTCCAATTATTTTATTTAGCACTTTAATCGACTCAAACACAATTCAATGCAACACTATAAATAAGATGATACAATCAGTCAACACAGGAAAGGGATGAGAGTCGCGTTTTGGAAGAATACATTTACTAAACTACTTTATAATAATAGTTCCTCCTTAATATTACTTTACACTGTAAATATATAACTAATGTCCTCTTAACCACTTTAATACTTTAAATATCTACTTAATAGGAAGGTGACAATATCTGAACTTAGGCAGTCTTCTAATCAATTTAATTCATCAAACAACTTCCTATCTTTAATCTTTTACAAGACCTTTCTATCCTTTTATGGTAAAATTCACCTTGTATCTATCTTGCACCACTAGTTAACTAAACTCTAACCTTCTAACTTTCTGCTATCTAATCTTCTTCACTTCTAACTCAGTAACTCTTTTTAACTCGCGAACTAGAACTATATATAATAAACTTAATTTGCATATCACGTTTTCTTCTGATGAGAAGATTGGTGAATTTCGCTAACCCCAAAGAATACCCAAGATGATTAGTAGGAGGTCGCGTATAGATCCGTCACAAAGTATGACATCTTGCTTAAAGTAACGGCATCTGCTTTTATTAAAAACACTTGTAGTTTTTGTTCTAGAGAACGGGAAATAATAAACTTGGTACTTTTGTAAAGCTAATAAGATTATCTATAAAATAAAATCATAAAAAAATTTATCAATTTTTGGCAAAATCCGCTATTTTAGGGTAGTTGGAAACCTTAAGCATCGACCTTCAGTTTGCCACCTGTGCCACTGATAAGCAAAAAACCTTTTATATTGCAACATTGCCGGCTGTGCCACGAATTTGCAATCGAATGAAGGATGTGTGAAAAGAGTGGACATTAATAGACAGTGTGTGTGTGGACTAACAAACACACTGTGCACTAACATTTCATTTTTCTTAAAATGTGCTATGCTATCGGAAAATTGGAACCTATTTTGATTTTTAAATAAATGTTCAAAGTTCAGCTATTTATTCGAACTCTTATAAGTTTTATTTTGAGAAATTTATGAAAAAATTTACTTGTGATTGACAGAACTATATGCGGCCCGCGTGAGGTGCTTGCGCTGCACACTTGCTAGGATCGGCCCTGCATAGTATCCATCATTAACCAATGAATAACCTGCTCTCGAGATATGCTCAAAAACAAATGTCGGATGTAGTTAGCCGTTTTTTATATAGTCTAAGACCTTGTTACACCTAAGTTTAAGTAGACATACGACAGGGGGAACCAAAGTTAAAAGGTTAGGGATCATTGTGAATATTTATTATGATTTAATTATACAATGCGGATGGAGTTCCAAAATATCTGCAACCCTATTATAACCCTTTCAAGTCAATGCAATCTAGGCTTGGTGTTAAGAAATTTTGAACTGGAATTTTGTTTTTCATTTTAATTTCAATTGGTACGTCATCTTGACTGGGGAAGAATATTCCATCTCTAAGAAAAAAAAATTCAAATCCATTACAACCAGTTGTATTTCCGCCTGCATCAACTTCTGGTAAGAATATGTTTCGTAAAAGGGTCAACTGAACCAGAAATATTTCATTCTGAAAACTACTTAATCAATCACAGTGCTGGTTTGCCTCAGACATAATCAATCAGAATGACGTTTCCAAATCACAATGTTTTATTTCCTTTAGCATATATGAATAATACTGTTATATGGTTGTTCGTCTTCCAAGTGTATGAAATGTCCACGCTTTTAATAACAAGGTTCGTCGAGATGAAATCAGTATTTATTCTGGAGTTATATAGTTAATTAGAGTTATTTTTAATAGAAAACAATTAATACCAGAGTATAAAAATCCACAATAATACAAATCCGAAATTTATACTAACATAGAACACATAGCAGTATAAATCCGTAATCATAACATTACCTGAGGCAAATGAATGTCAGAATCACTGTTAAGTTTTGATACATTATTGTTGATTTCTTGTAACGCCCTGATATAGGTTAGCAAGAACCACTTAGGAGTTTCTAAAACTATCTCGTCAAATAATCATCCTAGAACATTCTAGAATTGTCTAGGGTAGTAGTTTTAAACTTTGTCAACTCACAGAGCCCCTAGAACTTGAAGGTGATTTTGTGGAACCCCTAGAAATGGAAAGTGTTTTCGTAGAACCCCATTTCATACACATACTTCGATGAATATATCTCAAAATCATATTTAAAATAGATCAACATGTTATAGGTACTTTATGTAAAAGCAATTAAAAAAAATATTGTTTTTGTTTAAAATTCTAATTCAATTTTTTAATATAATTTACTCAATAATAATATTAATTTGTGATCCAAGCGTTTTATGTGTTACATTTAGTAAGTGGGATATGTGCTTGCTTTTTTTCACACAAAGTGTCGATGTCTAGATCATTTGAGATTAATAGTCCAGTCATATTAGTCAAAAATTAGGGTCAACTGCGGAATGAGAGATAATAAGCTGAAAATTTGTATAGACCTTTATTTTGTCACTCTAAATGTTGTCTCAAAAGTCTCAAAAAATCTCGTGTCCGCGTCTTAAGATATTCAAGGTCAAAGGTAAAAAAATCGGTTGGTTTTTTTTGTGCAAATATCTCGTTTCCTATGGTTTAAATGCTTTTTACATTTATTATAGATATTGTAGAAAATAAAGTTTCTTATAACTTTAATTGAAACATTTTTTTATACATCAAACCGTTTTTGAGATAGAGGGCGCTGAACGCGCAACGCTTTGCTATCTACATTATAACGCAAGATCAACTGTTAGTCACATGATATAATACGCCGTATAAAGTCTATAAACCTTACAAATATGTATATTTAGAAACATTTGGCATTTTTTATTAATTGTTACCTTACATTTAATAATAGTTTTCATTATAATATATAATCAAGTATACTTTTTTTAATAAACGTCATCTGTTCATGGAATATTTCATCGTTGCCTGGGTAGAATGGCTTTCTCGAACAGCTCACTAAATATAATAAGGATTTTTCTACTTCTCAGGTTATGTTTCTTCCTTTTATTGATCATCCTGCCAGTAACGCAGACACAATACTACTGTACATTGTGCTGCAAATATTGCCAAGTTACATGGGCAAAAAACGCGTTTAATTACTTTTGATCAACCTCTCTACTCTAAAGCGCGTGAAATATTTGCTGCGTCAGATGCTAACTCAGAATTTTGTAAGATAGTTGTTAAATTAGGAGGATTTCATATGCTCATGCCCTTTCTTGGATCCATAGGATATATATTATGGACGAAAGTGGACTCAAAAAAGCTCTAGGTAAAATATATGCTACAAATTCAGTCGACAAAATGTTGAATAATCACGCTTATTCAAGAAGTATCAGAGGTCATACATTATTACGACTTGCATTATCAATGATGCTCTTCGAAAACATGAAGATTGAAGATTGTATGTTAAATTGGAGTTAACTGAACAAATCAATTGCCGAAATGTTTCCTATGAAGGTGTTGAAGGATGTGTAGGTAACTCAAACTTATATTTATTGATCCACTTCAGAATAAACTGAATGAATTAAAAGCTCGAAGTCCTATCAATAGGACTATCGAAGGTATCAATAGCACTCGACTTCATTCGCGCTGAAAGACTGGGACTTTTCAAAGAACATCTTAATGCTGTACGAAGAATACTGCTGTATTTTCATGCTAGATGTCATTTTTTTGTATGTGAAGTCTGCACATTTATATCTTCAAGATATGATCAATTTGGAAAATACAATGGATGGACAGACTTTTAAGAACTTTAAAAATATGGATTCTTCACCGTGAAACGAACAGAGAAATTTAATTCTGGTACAGAACAGATATGGTTATCGAACAAAGTCTAATGAAATCTATGAAGACAATAGGGGGAGTGTCTCGTGGTCGAAGTACGCAAGAAAGTGTTTTATGTAAATGGGTGTTTGTTATGTACGCTACAAATACAATTTGTGAGGAGATGGAGAAGTTTTATACCATTCCTTTAAACTCTACTGAACAACACGTTAATGCTAAGGATTTAAGAGAAAAAAAAGAGATAATGCTGATGTAAGTAAACTAGTTGAATGGTTTACACTTCATAATCCCTTTCTAAATACGCAACGATTGGTATCTTTACCTTCTGTAAGGGTTGGAATGATCAAATTAACTGTCACAATCACTGAGTTTCAATTGATCTATTGCTTCTCTTCCAAAGAATAACTGTAAGCAAACAGTTTTAATGTAATCTTCAATAATATCTCCAATATGAACTAAGTCCAAATCCTTTTCCTTTATTTGATAATTATGGCATGTGAAAAACCACGGAAGCGACATTATATGACAATATGACTCCTGTCGATTTCGACCTCGATGGAAATAATGTAACATACATTATCGATGGTGAGTTTTTTCTGCATCGCGTCGTATGGAGTAAAGACAATACTTTTCAATAATTTTTGATAAATACGTAAAATTTTTACAAAAACATTATGATTCTAAAATTTTATTTGTATTTGATGGATACTCGGACTATAGCAAAAACACAAAGGCAATGGGACAGCTAAGAAGAACTGCTGTTTTATCCAAATCGAATGAAGTTTGTTTCTACGAAACAATGATCGTATCAATTAGCCAAGAGAAATTTTTATCGAATCGATGTAATAAAAAAAATTTTACTAACATGTTGATTGGAAAATTAGAATTTGTTGATATCACGACAAAACAGACCAGTGATGATGCAGATGTTCTTATTATAGAAACAGCTATTGAAGAATCGGAACATCACAGGACTGCCATCACAGTAGGAGAAGATATTGATTTGCTCGTCATTTTGATTGGACTTATTCAAGCACATCAAGAAGTGTTCTTTAAAAAAGTTGGCAAATGGAAGTTAACACTCAAATATACTCTTCCAAAAGTTTTGATAAATATCCTCTTTGTAAAAAGCACATTTTATTTATGCATGCATTTATAGGGTATGACACAGAATAGAAAAAAATTTCATTAGAATATTAGAGAATGTTCCGTATTTGGCTCAAGTATTCCAAGCAGAAAACTGTCCTGTACAAACATTACATGAAAATGGAGTACGAGTCTTGTTGGCGACATACATGCCAAATCTACATACATGCTTCAAAATCTGCGAACTGTATTGATAATCTTCGTTACACTCAATTCATCAACAAAGCTCAATAAACCGTTCAGTTATCCAATCTTCCACCAACAAGTACAGTTCATCAACACATCAGCAGTGCATATTATCAAGTTCAAACTTGGTTAGGGACTGATTTAGAACCTCAGGGATATGGTTGGATTCTGCGGAATGAATTCTTGGAATCGATTACGACGATATTACCGCATGCTCCAGATGAATTACTCAATATAATATTTTGCAACTGCAAAAATGGTCGTGGTTCACGCTGTGGATGTAGGAAATCGGGGTTGCAATGTTCTTCGGCTTGTGGCCAGTATAATGGGCAAGCTTGCTTTAATGCTTCACGATATGAGAGCGATCTTGATGAAGATTGTACTTTTGATCCCGAAATCCTTCTAGATTTGGAGACAAATACCCTTCACGACGAAAATAATGAGAATGAATTGGAAATTTTATAGTGACCGGAAGACAATGAAGATGAAGAAGAGGAAGAAAAAAATAACATTCATGTTCGTCTTATTATTAAAATTTTTGTAAAATCTCTTCACACATCCTAATTTCAATTGTAACAATTGTATAAAACGATATTTCTAAATAAAAATATATTTAAAAATTACTTACTTTATTTTTTTCACAACTTTAAATGTAATTAGTATATATGTATAATAGAATATAATTAAAAAATACCTTAAGCATATCTGCCAACAACTTTTGAACTATACTAGCATGTAAGTGTTACAAAAAAAATATATACTTGATTAATACAAACTATTAATAAATGTAATGTAACAATTAATAAAAAAATGCCAAATGTTTGTAAATATACATATTTTTAAGGTTTATAGACATTATACGGCGTATTATATCATGTGACTAACAGTTGACCTTGCATTTTGCAGTAGATAGTTAAGCGCTGCGCTTTCAGTGCCCTCTATCTCAAAAACGGTTTGATGTATGAAAAAATGTTTCAATTAAAGTTATAGAAAACTTTATTTTCTAGAACATTTATAAAAAAGGTAAATAGTATTTAAGCCATAGGAAACGAGATATTTGCAAAAAACCGGGTTTTTTTTACCTTTGACCTTGAATATCTTAAGACGCGGACACGAGATTTTATGAGACTTTTGAGACAACATTTAGAGTGACAAAACTATACAAGTTTTCAGCTTATTATCTCTCATTCCGCAGTGAAACCCTATATGACTGGACTATAAATACAATCACATTATATATTCTGAGTTTAATTTGTTTTTATACTTTGTTTTTGTAACCCCTTACGTTGAAAAATATATTTTGCTTAAACATAATGTTCTGAATGAAATTAAAATGTTTATAGTTCCGTGAGAAATCCCGTGTATTATGCATAAGAGAGAATTTGCAATCTAAAATTTAGAAGCTGTTCTTGCTTAAATTTAGATTTTAATATATCAACTCTGTAAATATGTTGTTCGTTTTCCTTCATTATAGGTGTTGTTTTCCACAAATGTAAAAAGGTACGTTTGCCATTAGAAAACTATTTAGTTTTGCAAGACATTGTGCTAACTAACGAGTATAAAATTATCTCGTGGAACCCGAGATAGTAAACAATAGAATATTCACAATCTAGTAGGAAGTATATTTTTAAAGATAAAATGTTTTAATATTTTTTTTATTATATTATAATAAAAACTTGAAAAGTGTTGCAAAATAAAGTTACTGTATACAAATAAAATTTTTAATTTTAATGAATAGGGGGGGGGGTTGAGCTTAAATACTAGAATACTAGCAACTATATAAACTTCATAGGGAACGTGAATCCATTTTGCCTATATATTTATTTCTTCAGTATTTTTTTTATTGTGACTCGTGGAACACCTGGAAATGCCTTGTGGAACCCCAGGGCTCCGTAGAACACAGTTTGAAGACCACTGGTCTAGGGGTATCTATTATCGTCTCCAAACTTGCTTGGACTTTTTATGTATTTTTAAAAAAATTTATTAATTTATACAAACATATCCCATCTCATAAGTTACTTGACTGGAATTCGTTCTCTCTCTCGATTTTACTCTTTAAATATTTATTCAAAATATATTAAGAACTGCTTATTTTAATTATTTAACTGTAAAATAAATAATACATATTTCTTCAGAATTTAATTATGAACCAAACATTTACAACCATAACAATAAAAAGAATATGACGTTACGGTACGAAAACTCAACACCAAACGCAATGAAATGTACTCTCTTCCATAAAATGTAACAGATGGAGGAGGGGGTTCAAATCTGCATGACAATTTAGATGAGTATAAAAGTTTTTTTTAACTTCACGGCAATAATCAAGCGTGAAATTGCGAAATTAACTGTCTCTATAATTTTTTACGTTAAATAGCAGCTTTTTCCCCTATGCATATAATTTGAGCATTACATGTCTTAGACGCAATTTATGATTCATGCTCAACCATCTAATTCCATCGCATGCTCTGCCAGATATCCGATTGATTTTCTTTTAATTGACACAATTAACCTTTTTCCTTAGTTTTGGTCATTGAACTAAAAAATTTCACTTCCATTTGTATATTGTCTCGTGCTTAGAATTTTACTACGCAATGAATGAATCAGATATAAAAAGAAATGTATCCTTTAATTCAATTCCTACTATTGTATTCACACTCTCTCACTATATATTTATTTACATATCTTGTTCAAATTTTCAATCGTTAATAAAATACTTTTTATTCATCCACTCAAGTTCAAATACAATTTTCAACTAGGAGTGGATGACCTTTGGTGTTAATTCAGTTTTTTTCAAAAATGAATGAATTAAACAAAACTAATAGTCAACAACTTGTTCTAATTAAGGTTATTTTTAAACTCGCAGTTTATTAAAGTAGCTTCATTTACACATCACACCCGATTATTTTTGAAAGGATACAGGAGGTTCGGCTATTAATCCGTTGTTAGATAAATGAATAGCAAATAATATTTTTCTGAAACATTTGCCAAGAAAAGAGTATGCATTACAATAATACCAATACATAAAAAAAAAAAACGTGGAAAACCACGCGATAGAAGGGAAACTAATTTGGCGACGTTGGCCGTAAATGCAGGAATAGATCTAATTATATTAAACTGCTGAGATAACTTTAATCAAATAAAATTCGAACTTCATTTATTGTATGAAAATATTTTTATTCAATTTTCTGCATCATCATTTTCCAAGAAAGACACAAAAAGTGTATGGTAACTGAAGTAGGATATAAAAATCCTCGATTGTAGTCAATCAAGAAAATGTGAGAAAACTGCATTAATTCGTGGTTCCGTATATTGTTTTTCCTTCTTTAGAATCATTATTCATTATCAAATTCAGTGTCTGTTTCAAGAATTCAATGAGTGGCTTTGCTTCTTCTGAAGTAAAATTAGCATTAAAGTCTCCAGTTAAGATAATTGACTTTTAATCATCATCGGATTCAATGATTGCAGCAGCCTCTGATGTGTACAGCACTAAAACTTTATGGATAAAGATGATAAAAGCTGCGACAGAACTACCTGGTGATATATAGACTTTTGCCTGGAATTGTCGCTAGTTTTGATTTTTTTTTCTTTCACGAAACTCTTCCTCTTTTTGCATTTGTTCTAGGCTATCTGACTAGAATTAATTTTGATTTAATGGAAGTGAAAATTAATAATATAAACTTAATGCATCACTAACAGAAGTCACTGTGTTTGCTTACAAGAAGCTATCCGTAGCGATTCTGGCGCAAACGTTAGTGACATATACACAATGCCCCGGACACTCCCGTAACAGGAAGAGCAATATAATGGTAATATTTTGGGTGCGTTTATGCGTTGAAAACGGCACGTTTATTACATAAAAACTACGAAAATACGCCATGCGAGT
The DNA here is from genome assembly GCA_019973975.1 of Trichonephila clavata. Classification (NCBI taxonomy): domain Eukaryota; kingdom Metazoa; phylum Arthropoda; class Arachnida; order Araneae; family Nephilidae; genus Trichonephila; species Trichonephila clavata. The sequence goes on from BMAO01026113.1 coordinate 31,723, forward strand.
AAGTTACGAGAGTAGTAAGGGTACCCACTTAATGTCACCAACACCTAAGTGCCTTTCGTCCATATCTGCAAGATATACTTTTGATGCACAATTCCCCCTAAGCAATCGTCCAACTTTTCTCCCGGATATGACGCAGGCCACGTGGTGTACCCCCTCCCCCTCTCTTTCCCCCCACTCGCTATCTCCTCACCATGGCGATGTTTCGGGGGGATGGGGGAATCACTACTTTCGTTCCCTTTTTCACTGTTACACAAAACTGGGTAAATTTCCCATTCACTCCCGTCCGCAAAGAAGTTTCACTTCAATAAAATTTCATCAGCTTATCAAAAAAAAAGAGATAGTTTATTAACACTTTCATCGCGAGGGACGAGGTAACTCGTCTTCCCGGATCCCCAAATAAATCATTATAGTGAAAATTATTACTGATAGCCATTGATTATTATTTTTCAAAGAAAAACAAACAAGTTTTAAAGGATGAATTTACATTTGAATGAACATCACTCTCTTTTAACTGTCGCATCAAGTGATTCAAAGGTGGTCCCAGAAGTGCCCGGCCTGACCGAGAAATGGCGGTAGTTTGAAAAATATCACTGTATTAGAAAGTACGCAATCTATAAAGCATTATGTTTCAAATTTGAAGACGCCACGTTATTAAGCATTTGTTTGGCAGCCATCGATAGTGAATTTCTGAAAATGGAGAAAATTGGTCATCGTTATGTGATACAATACTTTTATTTGAAAAGCCTCAACCCAACCAATATAAAAGCTGAACTAGATTCTACTCTGGGTGTGAATCTGCTCCTTCGTATACAACAGTAAAATATTGGGTAGCAGAGTTTAAACGAGGCCGAACGAGCTGCCAAGACGAGCACCACAATGGTCGACCAAATGAGGTGACGACCTCAGAAATGGTGAAGAATAACCACAAAGTGGTGCTGAATGATCGTCGACTGAAAGTACGCGAGCTAGCATACATAGTAGGCATTTCAAAAATTGCGGTACATCGCATGTTATCTGAAAATTTGGACATGAGAAAGCTGTGTACACGATGGGGGCCGCGTTTACTCAAAGTCGATCAAAAACAGTATCGTGAAGATGTTTCAATTGAGTGTTTAGCGAAGTTTCACAGCAACAAAGCAGAATTTTTGCGCCGTTTCATAACCATAGGTGAAACATGGGTCCATCACTCCCCACCTGAGACAAAAAACAATCGAAACAATGGACTGAAAAGGGAGAACCGGTTCCAAAGAAGGCGAAGACCGTTCCATCTGCAGACAAGGTCATGGCGTCGGTTTTTTGGGATGCTGGTGGGATCATTTTCATTGACTACCTTGAAAATGGAAAATCTATCAACTATCAGCGCGAACTTATTGCAACGTTTGAGCAAAGAAATCAAGCAAAAACGGCCGCATTTGTCTAAAAAGAAAGTGTTGTTTCATCAAGACAATGCACCTGCTCACAAATCCGTTATTTCAATGGCCAAAATTAATGAATTAAAGTTTGAATTGCTACCTCATGCACTCTATTCGCCAGATTTTGTCCCTTGGATTATTTTCTATTCCCAAACTTGAAAAAATGGCTCAATGGTCAAATATTTTCCAACGATGAAGAAGTGATGTCGGCAGTTAATAGATATTTGGAAAAGCAAGACAGTTCTGTTGAGTCGGGTACTTCTGGAACCACCCTCGTATTAAGGAGAAGTATTTTTACTGTGCTACAACCTTCACATGATGGGTGAGTGAGGGAGTGTTTATAAACTCTAACCGTAGAGCAGCATCAGGGCTATTAGTGACGGACCTCTTAATTTTGAGTCACAGTCAAGTGACGCTTACGACACCTGAGCTGGCATCTCGTTCTCCTCTCTGAACTATCAATACATATCAACGGGGAGGCTTTGAGCCACTGCAGATTTATCGTGCACCAGCCTCTCTAAACTACAGGTCCTAAGTGGGCTCTAGGGCTCGAATTCATGACACCCCGACCATGAGAGACCATAACGATGACCACTAGGCTAATGTGGCGTCTTCACATGACGGGGTATTGATGGAATCAAGACTCGATTCCAAGATTCAATTTGAGACAATACTTTCCATAAAGATCACTGTACTAACTACCACAACTGTATTACCTTTTAGGGAGGGGAAGATGGTACAGGTTTAAGATCAAAAAGAGTAATCTTCTAGATGAGTTTAAATTTCGAGATTTTATTTTTATTTTTTCGTTCACACACACACAAGCTCCAGTTCAATGTTCAACAATACATTACATTATCAGCTACAGTTAGAATTAGTAAGTTATTGAGACTCTATTTTATTATTTCCCATATTGTTCATATAGATAAACACTTCACATTCTTATGTTGGCTCGCCAATGCTCTAAATATACGTATCAAACTTTAATTACAAACAGAGCAATGGTGATTGTATATAAAACGGTATTTTCTCACGAAGGTGCTCAAACTAACCATCGCATATATCAAGGCATCGTACTCCATACAATGGTTAAATATTAACTATCAAATTCGGCGCATTGTTCATGTAAAGGAAGGCAGCGTACAAAGGAACAACTACCGAGTCTCTTTCTAGAGAAACTAAGGTTCATTACATCAATAACTTCAAATATTCTTATTGGACAAAATCCAAAAGAATCAGATCTAGTGAGTATAACTACCCCATAACTGCCTTCCCCTCCACATTTCAACCCAGTTTCCTGATATTTTATATCGTACCATTCACAAGTAGAAATGAAATGAGTGGTGAAATCATAAGCTGCTAATAAAGAATTGTCAAAGAAGGCATTCAATTAGCACACGTCACAAAAAAAATTCCATGAATAATTGTCTAGAAAAGGCTATGTTTTTTGCAGCCCCGGGATCCCGGGATTAAAACAACTAATCCTAAAATTCAATTTTTGTCTGAATTATATTTTAAAATTTTTTTCTCGTCAAAATTTTCTAAAAATTTAATTTATAGAAAATTTATATTTGTTAAATATGTAAGTAGAATCTTTTCTGCAATTATAAGTAAAAAAATATATATGCAGCTCTCATTTTTCAAACGGGAGAACGTCGCACAGATCTAAGTGGCTCACTGCTATACTTACACAATAATATAAGCAAAATCTCAAGAATAGATTTTGTCGCAGTTTCTTCTTCAATTAAATGTCGCTAATTAATAGCTGACCTGCTTGAAAGACTTGAGACACACTTCAAACCCCATTGCATTACTAACAACTCATGCAAAAGGATCTTCTATTTCAAATAAGGTAACACTTGAAATTGATTCATATTCTGATTCAATATCTGGATGAGTTTATACACAAAAACCATTAAGTGTAACAGAACTAGAAAAAGTTATCAAAAAGAAATATGCATCAATGCAGCCTATTAGATTTGAGACACTGTCATCAAAAATTCAAAAAGAAATGTCTCTTTTTTTTTAAAAAAGGGAGAGAGACGTGGTGACAAACCGGAAGGAAAATACTCCTATTTATATAATGACGATAACACCTACTAGTATAGAATCTGAATAAGCATTTTCTTCGGCAAGGCAATTTGTAACAAAAATAAGAAGCCGTTTGAATGATGAAACTCTGAAAGAGCTGTGTTTTTTAGAAGCTTATTTACAGAAATACAAGAAATGAAGAAACGTTTTTTTAAATTTCATTATATACTATTTTTGATATTTATAATGAAATAAGTTTTTTTATTTATTTCACACACACACACAATAAAATTAATATTAAACCAATTTTTAATTATATTCTCAGTTTTATTATGCAATTTCAACTATGCTAATGTGTAAGTATTTTTAATAAATAGTCCATTCCCGGGATTTGGATAATGTAATTCTGAACTCCCGGAATTTAAAATAGAACACGGGATTGCAAACGCTAGAAAAGGCGAAAGAAAAAACTTTCGCTTCACACTCGAGTATTGATGGAATATTACAAAGCTTTGGAACGAATGAGATTTACTCAAGAAAATATATACTACAGAGACTAGTTTGCTCAACACTTAGGAACACAACGCTGTTTGATTGTGGGCAGTTAGACATTGTATGTGTTGCATGCAAAGATGTGCCTCCATGCAAACTGGAACTAGTTTGAACAAAGTCATAAATTCGGAAAAGTATAATATGCAAGTATATCTGTTGTTATTTCTAACAAAGAAAATAAATCTTCTTTAAAATATAAATAATATAATAATTTTCTAGGCTCTATATATGATGCCATTATTTTCTTTCGAATTTCTCTTGAAATTATACGTCGCAGAAGTATAGCCTATTGATTGATTAGATTAGATTTTAATTTTACTTCGCACTCTGGAGCAAGATGAGGGCTACTAGTGATGAACCTCGGGATTTTGAGTGACGATTAAGTGAAGTAGATGAGCTCTCTAAACTTCCACACCATATCAACGGGAGGACTTTGAGCCTCGATTTAACAAGCTTGTTTGCATTCGGAGAGAGTATTTTATCTCTGACAATTCAGACCATTGTACAAAGTAGATAGAATTTAGAAAAATGATATATATTCAAGGACGTCTTAAGGCATGGGTCAACTGGGCCCAATGGGGGCCTCGTCTCGTACTCGACTCAATCTTAATAAGATCACGATTCGAATAATATCAACGGTCAAATTCTATTTTCGGTTATATCCTCCGAAGAACTAGAAATTTCGGACGATATGTCAACTGGCTACATGTGATGACCGTCGTCCATGTATAGGTCTATCACCAAACACCCTCATTACTCATTCAGTCAAAAGGTGGCACTCTGACGAGCAGGTTTGTGCGATTGTAAATAATGCATATTTATTTGTTTCGAGTTATTGTTTGTGCGAGTATTTGACAACGTATATTATGTACTGTCTACTTGTAAGGCTCATAGGTGGAGACTACAATTGTATAGAGGCCCAGGGCCTCAAAAAGTCTTAAGACATCCCTGTATACATTTTAAGTACATTCTTAATTCGAAACTTTTTCTTTAACGTTTACACTTTTTAAAAATATACAAAATACTTCAATTTTAATAAATTACAAAAAATCTAATGTGACTTTTTAATATAGAAAAGAGAAACTATTGCAAACTATCTATCATAAAAAAAGTTTTAACAGAATAAATTATTATTTGCAAGAAACATAGATAAAATTCACTAATTTAAAAACGTTAGGAAAAAATTTCACTTTCGGAAATTGGTAGGGTTTTTTTCTAGTAAGTGTGAATTTTCCAACAAGATTTTTAATATGTTGTCCTATTTATAAGAGTAGCATTTAGATAATCTTGTGATAATCCTTTTAAGCGACAATTTCATTTTTAATAAGCAAATTCAAACTTTATTTAAAATAAACGAAATACGATAATCGATATTTATATTTGTTTTATTGTCGAAATCTATTTTTCTAAAAGTTAAGAGATCTATTAATTATAATCAACACTCCTCAAGATTTTGCACTGCCGGATAAATAACGAAGTCAGTATATAGTAAATTTTTCTCGATTGTCTTCTAAAAAAAAAGCTATCGACAATAGAATGTGATTTAAAACAAAAATATATCATAAAAATAGATACAATAGATAATTAAGTTTAAATAAAATAACTGCGTTTCCTCGCACAAGCCTCGGTAGCGCAGTAGGCAGCGCGTCAGTCTCATAATCTCTCTCACTAGAGAAATCTGAAGGTCGTGAGTTCGATCCTCACCCGGGGCAGCGCTTTTTTTTTATTACTTCAAAAATCATTAGTTATACAGGAAATTTATCTATCAGGGAAATTTTTAATCCCTAGCAGTCTCATAGATGTTTACTTTTTCGATGTTTTTCATTACATTTCAATTACATATTTTAACGCAAAGAAAAGATTGTTTTTGCATTAAAACTCAAAGCGTTATCATAAAGCGAATCAAAGAGAAGCACATATACATTTGTACAAGGTCGCTTTTTCGCTTAGGCACGTGCCTAGGGCGCAAAAGATTTGGAAGTGCAAAAAAATTGAAAAGTGAAAAAAGAGAAGAAAAAAAAAATTAAAATTACAGCGAACGTACCACCACCCTAGTGAATCATGAGAGAAACATTTCAGCCCTCAAGAGAATAAAGACTAAAAGGAGTTCTACTATGGAAAAGGAAAGCTTAACAGTTTGATGTTGCTATGCACTCAAAATGCTATTGCAATGGAAATTGACTACAATGAAGTTTTTAAGAATTTTCTAGAAAAAATCATTCGTTTTTCGAATCAAATCATCGCTGTACAAGTACAATGGCAGTGACTCAACAAAGAATAAGGATGTCAAAAAGTAAAAGATAATAAAGCGATAAGCGATGAAAAAGATGATAATTAACAAGTTGAAAAAAACAGTTCATACAATGATGTATACTCTATACTGTAATTGCAAACGATTTCATTAATTTATTGTACTAATTTACAAAAGGGTGGGTGGTCCGTGATGCCGTTAAGTACGAAATGAACAAGAGTGGCCAAACCATGTCACTTTTCTTTCCTTAGGAGTGTCAGTCCATAACACGGTGGGTCCATATGTGGTGGACAATGAAAAGACTATTCAAACAGCAAAAACAAAGAAAGGGATACGAGTAATGAAGTTAAGGGAAAATCCCTCCCGAAACAAAACAGGAAAAGTAAGAACTGAAGGAGGGGGCGTAGCTATCGAAGTGCTCAGGGTGCCGGGGAAATTGAAAACGGCCCTGCATTTGTATAGATCTATCTGACTTATCTAACCATGTTCAGCTTCCTGCTGACCCTTTGGCGGTCGTGGTGGTTGAGTGCTCATGGTCGGTGGCCGGGGTTATCGGGGCAGTTCGAAAGATAGAGCCATTGAAGGCCCACCGTGTAGAGGGCTGATGGACGTTGAATCTGTCCAGACTCAAAGTTCTCCTGTTGGAGTAGTGTGGAATTTTAAAAAATGTTTCGAACTTCTCTAGACTGTTGTTTAACTTTTTAACTGTCAAGTTATTTTGATAATTTGGGACATAAATTACCAAATTTTTTTACTGCGAAAATCAAATGTTTGGTGCAAAATAAAATATACTAAGAAGTTAAAAATTGATATTTTGAAGGACACACACATGCATAAAACTTTTTAAGGTTTTGTAGAAACTCTCATATTCATTTAAGGTGGCTGTCACTCAGCGTGGCAGTGGCAAAGTTCGTTTCTCGTGAAGCATTATTTTCTAAGAAAAACAATAAAATGAATATCTATTAGTAGATTAGTAATTCAGTTTTGTGTGGTAAAACTGAAAACACTTTTCCAGGCACAAACCAACTCCTCAATCCTTACGCCAGAATCGTGTTCCTTTCCTTATCTTTGTTCATTTGTATCCGTTTTTAAACAACACACTTTGCAATGTCTTGTAGGCTCATGTTTCGCAGGAGTAGGATGAAATATGGGATATAAAATGTCGTTCACTAAGACGGGTAGAATTTCTACTGTAGGTTGTCTGCTAGGATTCTTTTGTCCAGAAGCTCATCATATTTATAAAAAAAAAAACTCTTCTACAACTTGGATTCAAAATTTCAAAAATGTAATAAGTTTCCCAACTACATTTTTACAGAGCAAAAACTAATTTCCAGAGTATCTTGTCTAGTAAATGTAAAAATATCTTTTTATAATGTTTGTCTGGCGTTTTCGGATTGTCGAATGAGAAGATATTTCCTGATCACAAGGATCTACACCTACAGTTAGGTTGTAATCAAAAACAATCTCTCTTTAACTTGAGTATACCTTCATTTATTTTTTATTTTTGAGGTTGATCATGGAAGTATCTTGAATACTGCTAATCAAACACCATCGATTGAATTGAGCCCAGATTAACTTTACCCGAAATAGATTCTGGTTTCACAAAGAAATTGTAATGACTTGAATCAGCTTATCAAAGCACGTTTATTTAAGGAGTATCGGAACGCTCTATACTGATAAAATAAAAAGGGCTTTTTCAATGTACCTTTTCTAAAAACCTGTTGGAAATACAATCGCCAAATTTTTTTTGCAAGTTAAGCATACATCTAACATTATACTGAAATGAGTGTTTTTTGAAATTTCCATTAGTTTTTCTTTAAAAATTTTTTATTTGATGTATAGTGAGAAAACAGTGTTTTTCGACAGAAAAAAAAATTACAAAAAAAAATGTATACAAAATTTTGCTAAAAGCTCATTTTAGTATATACTAGAATATATGAAGAATGTGCATGTAAATTTTGTTGACATCAGATATATACTTTCTGAGAAAAGGTGCATCGAACCTTCAAAAGTGACATTTTGAGAAAAACACATTTTTATAAAAAAAAGTTCCTTATCAAAACATTCCAGCTCCATATTCCAAATTTTCAGCATTTATTAAATTTTCATCTTCTTGTTTCATTCTTTTAAGTCTTTTTACTTTCCTAGTCTCCTTCGTTTTCTGAAAATTGGCATATCTTACCCTTGTACTGCTCTCTTTGTCGAGATGTTCCATGCAGCATGTCGCATAATATCCTCGCTCTATGTTAAGTTTTTTTTTTAAACATCCAGCTTTGTTGCATTCCCTTTATTAAAGGATGCAATAGCATCATATGTACCAAAGGAAAGTGTTTCTATGTGCACAAATGTCTTTTTGGGGACACGATACCAAATAACATTATTAATGCTTTCATTCGGATTCTGCGTGTTTCCATGCAAGCACTTTTTCAATAATTCTGCATCCGAAAAGTCCATAAAAATAGGCCTAATGGCTTCAACAACAGCAACTGGAAGTTTATGTTTGTGGAGATAAAGTTTATTTTCCAATTGAGCCTTTTTACACTGACACCATGTGTCAAGACCTGATGGACAAAATTCATGCTGTGGAATTTTATCCGTAGATATTTTGTGAAGAAATGTTGCCCATATATAGCTTGTTTCATACACTTTACATTTGATAAATTTCTTCGAATGGCAAGACCATAATATGTTTGCAATTGATCAATAGTTGCTTCTGTTAATCTATTTTTGCCACATAATGCTTTGCCATCTGATAATTTTTGCCCCCTCATTTTTGCTTTGAAACGTCGGAGGCGAGATCCCATCCGTTTCATAACATGCCCTAAAGAAATTTTAAAAAATGACGTCAAACTTCAAGCTGACCCAAGAGGAAGTGCAATGTTTACCTTTTTTCTGTCCATTTAAATCGGTGACTCGCGTTTAGACGATTCTTTAAAAACAAAATTTTAGCAGTTCTAATTAAGCTAGAGATAAAAATGAGGTATTTTTTGGAAAGGTAATGAGCTGAAGAATTTAAAAATGAAATAACCTGAAATTCACCTTTTAAAAAATTTTTACCTTTCCAACTCCCCTTAAAGTGAGATATACTTGAATGCATTTACAATTGTTCCACATTTGGGTGCACAGTTTAAAAGACTCTTTCCCTGTAAAGTCCAGCTCGTCTAAAGCCTACTCATTATCATGAGAAACTCTTGAAGTTTTATCTGCAATAGGGACCACAGTCCTTTGACTTTCGCTTTCCAACTTCAATCGTGGGTGCAAGCTCAGTTCGCTTTCCACTTCTTCGCTAGTGAGGCCTCTAACAGTTCTCCCCGCAAATTCTCAAGCTGTGCTTTTTAAAGCCTAGGTTTCTCTTTGTCTCTTTTATGGCTCTTCCCCTTTCATCCCTTGTCCGTTGGCTCCTCAAAGCATGGGATCTTTTCCGGCGCATAATGTGGGGCTCTACTCTCCAGACACGCTGTCGTCCGAGATGCGTGGGAAACGGAAATCCACTCAGGCCTGAGGATATATCAGCCCTCAGACTCTAAGGGATGTTCGTGGGAACAGGGGTCAGAATTCTTGACCACCCATTTAGGCCACTTTTTCCCAGCAATTAGGGAAACGAAAACGGGTACATCACAAAATAAAGCCGAAATAAGCTTCTCCCGATACGTATTTGGGTACTACAAAAAGAGCACTAAAAAAATTACCCCGTATAATATTCGGGCGTGACATTTTGGAACATTGGTTCCGTGCCCGAGATTATCTCGGGCAGGACAGTTAAAAGGGTAAATTTATGAGGTCCATTGCCAATAGACTTTTTGTATTCCAAGCGCGAAGTTCATTAATAATCAAAGATATATTTTTTAGAATGCCTCGTTCCCTATGGATTTTGATTATACTATTATGAAAAGAAAATTAATTCTTCCAAGTAACTTTTCATAAGCCTATATTTTGAAATATAGGAAAAACCCTTTAACATGAAACTAAAGGGGCTGAAATATTTTTTCGTGTTAAAGGATATTAGAGTTCAACAAAAATTTATTAGAGTACATTTTATTTACTTACCTATGTATATATGCCTGTATTTCACAAAAATCAATGAAACAAAAACATTCACAAGAACTTAATGAAATTTAATACAAAATGCTCAAGTTTTTTGAAAAACAAAACAATTATTGAATTTTTAGAAAATAAGCTGATATTTTTCTTTGCACTGTCTTTTTAGCATCAAATTGTTCAATGTTGTCCATTTTGTTATTCATTTCACCGTTGGAATGTAGGTCTAAATAACTGCGCTTACTTTTCAAGATGTTCTTCATTTCGGATGACGTGGGAACAGGGCTGCATTATTCATTTCATTTTCGTCGTTGGAATCTGCGTTAATAATTTTTTGGATCTTTAAACGAACTTCAAAATGTCTTTGCCTGCCATAATTGAGGTTGTACACACATTATATCATCATCTACTGCAACGAATATTTCCAATGATACAGTAGGACGGTCTAATAATACAGAAACTTTCTCAGACATTTTATTAAGTGTCTGCTCAGTTTCAATGTTCTCCTGGTGTTTTCCGTAATTTTTTCATTCCTAGAAAATAAAGCTTTCCGTGTTAAGATATCCGACTACCCTAAAATTGTGAATTTTGCCAAAAATTAACAAACTTTTATACGGTTTTTTTTATAGGCCATCTTATTAGATTTATAAAAATACCAAGTTTATTATTTTCCGTACACTAGAACAAAAACTACAAGTGTTTTAATAAAAGCAGATGCCATTAATTTAAGCAAAATATCATACTTTAAAACGTGTTTTACTCTAAACGTTTGTTTTTTTTTTTGTTTTTTTTAAAATGCTCAAACGTAGTCAGAGATTGCTAAAAAAATTTGAAAATAATTAATTGAAGTTTTTTGTGTTCGTTCTGTATAATAGTAGAAGTGTTTTAACCTTCATATTTATCGATCATATTTATTACAAAATTTACAGTCCCTTATGTTAATATAATCACTGTTTTTTGAAGCAATTTCATTTAATAACTGAGATAAAGTGCTGTAGTTTTTGTAAAAACTAAAATATCTCTTATCCTGAAGATCATTTTAAAAATGAATAACAGAGAATCACATTAGAATTGAAAAATTGAAAGTTTATTTACAAACTTTTGGTTCAAAATGGGCCACGTTTATGTGTTATTTTTTGTAAAATTTACCAATTTTTCCCATTATAATAATAAAAAAAATTTCTCTTCTTAATTTTAGCATTTTTTGCACAAAATGTACTAAGCAAATCCAAAAACAACAAAAAATCCCTACATCTCCATTTTTTTAAGAAAAAGTTGTCGCAAGTAGTCGGATGCCTTAAGCGATTTACGTTTCGTGTTGAGAGGGGGAAAATGCATGAAAGTACATAGTAGTTTTTTGGGACCGTTGTATTATTTCGTGTTAAGCGATATTTCTTCTTAAGCGCTTCCGCATTTAATATATTTTACTATATTCACAACCCTGGGATTATTACCTCAAAATATGAAATCAATGACATTTTGCACGTCCTTTGAGTTAGGCAACATATAAAATTGCTTAGGAACCATGAGGTTTTTCCCAAATTTATTTTTTACTGAACATAGAAACATTTTTCTGTGGTATTTTTATATCTATCACGAGATTTCTCTAAAGATCGGCCTTAAGGAAAAACGATAATAACTTCACTTTTAAGAATTGTACTTGCGGTTTGACCTTTGTCGCTTGTTATAACTACTTTAATTCTTTTATGAAATATTTTATTTCTCTGGGGGAAACTCCGAAGCTTTTCAATGATAATTGCTGTAAGCTTGGTGTTTGAAGAGATTGAATGACTTTTCCTGGACTTTGATCTTTAATTAATGTTTCAAAAAGGCTCGCAAAAACGAATGAAGGCACGAGTTACATCAAAAAGGAATGCCTCTCAGACCTCCGACATTTCATCTAAGCTCTGTATTTTCTTGGAAACGTCATCCATTTGTAAATATAACAAAATATGTTACGGATAAAGTTCTTGTTAAAGCGTAGCGGCCATGTTATATCGAGGAAGTGAAGGTTATTTTTTGTATTTTATCTATTTCAGCTCAACTTCCGATTTCCAAAACCATATATATATAATCTGAGTTTTATATAAATTTAATTCTAATAGAATAGTTATATTAATTAATTTCATTAATTCATGAATCTTAACGTAGAGTTATGTAAACTTGAATAAGAAATGCTGGATTTTTTATTTATAATTAATTTAAATTCGAAATTAGTTTCTTTTATTGTATCTTGACATCAAAAAAAGACATCAACCGATGCCAAACATAAAAACAAATTTCTTCTAGAAACTCTGACAATTTTTCACGAATTATGCATATATAATTAACATCATGCACCAAAGAATTTCTTAAATCAGGATTCAATAGATTGTTTAATAACTTAAGAAAATGAAAGTCAATGCTTCACGTAAATAATTTAAATCGTTATTAATAATGTATGAAAATAAGAAAAAATTAATCAATCGAACATTAATAAAAAAAAGTCTCACATGCAAAATTTTGCATACAGTCTTAGCCACATGCGTACAGGATGTATCAGTTACAAACTTTCAGGACAGAGTACACCCAATAATGGGAAATCACATAAGAATGCGTGGTCGGAAACGCTTTTCTGCGCGATAGTGACGACACGAAACACAAGAAAGACAGGACATGAATAAGAGGAGGAAATATGTGTATTTATTATCCTTAGTACAGTAAAAAAAATAGAAAAAAAGAATATTGAAGGGACAATAGGGGTGCATGTCGGGGTGATAGGGAGGCACGTCGTTAGTATGCAGGATCCGCCAGACAGTCATATGGGAAATCTAGACATGACTGGTGGTAGCCCGCACACTAGTACTGTAATTGTTGTGTACCAGATCTGGTGCAGCTTACTCATCGTACACATTCTAGTGTGTTCACGATGAAGAACCCGCTGTCGAACAATTTCTGGTGCAAGTGTGCAAAGAAGGCGTAGCTGGAGTTTGCCTCCGGGGTCACGTTGGGCGTATAACCAATGCACGCTTCGTCCATTGCAATCAGAGGCACCATATGCCAGATGCATATCAGCGATCGTGAAACGTTCCATCCTACTGCCACTTCGAATCTACGAATATTTTTCCGGGTACATGGGCTTCTGGGAACGCCTCAGACCCGTATCTGGCTAGAAAAGTTCTTAAGTTGATATTGTGAAGCTGGAGTGTAGGAGTTTGGCCATTGGATGAGTGGCGGCGGGCCGGTAGGCGGGGCTTTGAGGCGATGATCTTGGATTTTCTGGTGAGGAATCTGATGGAAGAGAGAGCGTCTTCCAATTGGATGATGTGAAGTGGAGAACTGCCACTTCGGAAAGCGAATTGAAGCTCTATATCGAGCGTGGAAGCAAAAACCGTATGTACGCATGCACCGTCGTCTGATGCTTTGATGCTTCGGTTTTACGTAGCGCCATCTATCTCGCACACCTATCAAAAACTTCCCAGCATTTTTGCTGCCCAAAGAATAATAAATATGTTTTCTCCTCTTATTCTTTTATCGTCTCTCTTGTGTTTGCGTCATAACTGCCACACCAGGAAAGCATTTCTGACCATGCATTCGTATGTGATTTTCCATCGTCTTGGTGTCATCTACGTGTCCTGAAAGCTTTAAATGCTGTACTGATGCCCCTTGCATAGATCGTAAAATTTCAATTCTTTCTTATATTATTCAGTCCTTATTATATTTCAAATTCCTCTGATTATGTGTAAATTACTATAACATCTCAATCAATTTATAAAATAATCTTAATATTTCCATGAGATTTACTTTAACCAGATACAAATTGTAAAATAAATGTTCCATTGTCATGACACATTTTTGAAATTAAATGGGGGCATAGTAGTCGACGAATCGTAGGCACGAACTCGTAGCCGTCGTAGTTTCTGTCGAATCTCGGATTCAAATCTTGATGCTACCGAAGATCCACCCCTTTCCGCGCCTGACCAGAATCACTTATCCCAGTGTTTCTTAAAGTGTGGTACGCGTACCTTCAGGGGTACGGGAAGAGTTTGGGGGGTACGTGTTGCACTGTAGTTTAGTGGGGATATACACAAGGTCGACTACTGAAATTAATGCTGATACTCTGAAATGCATTACACAACATTTGGAGAGTTTGCAAGTGGACTATTCTCTGATTTAAACAAAATTATCTGATTTAAACAAAAATATTGAATGTATAAGATATCCGTTTAACATTAACACAACTTCCATGCCAGAAGATTTGTCTCATGCAGAAGTAAAGCAATTGTTGGAATTGACTTCAGACGGGTTCTTGAAAAATAAACATAAGGTGTGTACTTTAACATCATTCTGGTTACAAATGCAACATGTGTATCCGGTTTTAACAGAAAAGTTCTGAAATACATCTTGCCCTTTCTAACTTCATATTTATGTGTAGTTGCCTTTTCAGCACTTGTAGACATTAAGTCGAAAAAGAGGAACAGACTATTGGACATGGAACCGCATCTCAGATTGAAATTAACAACCAGGGAACCAAATTATGGCGGTCTGTCATCTCAGCATAAACAATTTCATCCTTCTCATTAATCCAAATAAATGTCACTTATAATATAGCTTTTATTATGAATAATTTTGTCTCTTTTTTTATTATTATTTTGTGCATCTCACAAAAAATTAAAAATAAATATATTTTGATTGTTATTAAAGTACACATCAAATTTTTTTTTTGACGAGGGGTACTTAGCGTTACTAAAATTATAGAAGAGGTACACATTTGTCAAAAGTTTGGGAAATACTTACTTTATCAATCGTACGTGCTACGCAAGGCCGGATCTACGTATGGGCTTAATGGGCTGCAGCCCAGGGCCCAGTGTTCTAGGGGCCCCATTCCCCGTTGAAGACAACAAACAGAAAAGATGTTTACAATCAAAATAATAAAGCAGTAAAAAAATACAAATCAAAAATAAAATACCCGAAATACCATATAAAATTTATTTTTATTTTCAAGAACAAGAGCAATTTCCTTTTGTTTTTCCACCCTACCACCGAATACGCTGAAATTTATAATTAATAGACAGAGGCTCTATCATAGAGCAGCCCCGACGAGCATCGAGCGTTTATACAAACGGAGTTGCACGATTTCTGTAACCATTTATTTTTGTGCTATAATAAGTTACAATAATGTGCTGATTTTGTGCTGTGTTCAGTGCATAATATCCGAAATTAAAAGATACTTAGGTACATGTTTATTCAAATTTCAAATAAAAAGTAAGCACCAATGCACATTTCAAACGATTTTCGTAAGAAAATATTGAAGTTATGATTAAGTATATTTTCTGTATTTTCAAAGATTGAAAACATCAGAATTTCCTATAAATATGTACGTTGTCTTAAAATTTGTGATGAGTAGTTTAATTTTACTTTTATAGGAAGGAAAATCAATAACAATCATTTTATGTGGATTATGGAGATTTCCCGCGAATATTATGCATAAAAGTAAAGTGTGGTCTTGATTTTCGTAATAAATTGTTTTTCTTAAATATAGGTAGCAACAGTAAATAATGGATTACAACGAAAAACAATATTTATTTAAAGTGGAGCAAATAATTATTTAGTTTATTTTTATAAAATCTCCTTTAAACTGATGGGCCCATAAATAATACTAATCAACGTCTTAGTTTTTAGCAAGTATAGACAATAAATTTAATTTTTCAAATAAACTTGGTACTTTTTTTTAATTATCTCAGAAATACACTGTATTGTTTTGTAAAAATTTGTTAGATTATTTTTAATTTATTAAGCACAGTAAGATGTTTTATTGTAATTTTATGATCTAAACTTTTAAATTAATATTCAACAAAATGACGTCCTTAGTTAGAAATATAAATATGTCAGGCAAAAAATAAAAAAGTGGAGCGCGAAAAGACAAAAATTTCTGTTAAATCGAGAGAGAAAAAAATTTAATGTGTTTCAAAATTTCCAATTTTTTTTATAGTGGAACAATGTAACAAGAATATAACAAACGCAGATACATTAACAAGCGAAAGGGAAAGGCCTTAGCTAAAGAAAACGGAGAAACACACACACACACACACACAACAAAAAAGAATATGTTAATGATGAAAATATGCAAGATTTCGATGACCAGCAGCCTTCTGAAAAAGATATTGCTCAGTCAGAGGACATCAGTAAAGCCCCCACCGAAAAGTGTTTAGAAAATGTTGGGGTTGAATTTGAGAAATACGTTGACGTGGGTTCGTGGCCTAAATCGCTAAGTAATATTTTTATTCATTATATCTTTTCACATGAAATGAGTTATTTTCAAAATAAAAATCAAAACAATATATATTATGTTTCAGTAAGAGAACTCAAAAGAGATAATTTTCGAATAATCATTTCATTAAAAAACTTAAAAATGGCTAAGTGCTGGAAAGTTCTGACTATGTTATTTAACTACAATAGTATCAATAGTAGTTTTTGTTTGACCTACAAGCGCTTTTTTCTAAAACAAATTCTTGATACACAACCGGCTTTTCTGGCTGGAAACACGTAACAAGTAGTTTAAAAAATCATGAAAATTCTATTGAACATAAAAATTTAATGTTAGTTTGGTTGACACGAAAAGAAGCCTGTTTTAGATAAACATTTATAGGAGAGCAACTAAGAAAAGATACACACACACGCACAGAATACTACCACAGTATCCTCGAACGTATTATCGTGGTAGTAAAGCATTTGGCTATAACAGACTTTGCATTTAGAGGTACCGAAAAAGTTTTTGGTTCTCCTCATATTGGTAATTTTTTGGGTGCCCTGGAACTGCTAACAAAGTTCGACCCATTCATTCGTGAACATATTGAACGGCGAGAATAACGATCAAAATCGTTAATATCGAACTCATCAAAAACAATACATAAGCACATAATTGAAATCATGGGCAAGCAAATCATTAAAACGATTACAACTCAAATAATGATGATACTAAGTACTATTTAACTGTAATGGATTCAACATTAGATTTGTCCCTCAATGACCAACTTGCTATTGTTCTACGCTATTGTTTTCGGGGAAAAGTGTATGAAAGATGTGTCTCATTAATTAAGTTTAGTAGTCACACTGGCTTATATTTAATTTCAGGGGCGTAGCTATTGCCGTATCAGCCGTATCAATGATACGAGGCCCCTAAGCTTCAATGCTCCCAAAAGCAGAATACCGTAAAATGTTAAGGGACTCCAAAAAAAAAGAGCCCCCAACGAATTTTGAAACAGGACCCATAGGACTAGCTACGCTAGTGTTTAATTCTCTACAAGAATTTTTAGAAACAAATAGACTGCTATTGGATAATTGTAGGAGACAGTCATTTGACAACGCTGATAATATGTCCGGTCGATATAATGGTGTGCAAGATCTTCTAAAAGAAAAAAAAATAAATTCGCTAATTATTTGCCCTGTGCTGCACATTCTCTTTATCTGGTTGGAGCAGAATCAGTTGAGGTTGCATCTGAAATCGTGAACTTTGGTGTAATGCAACAGGTATATGTTTTCTTTTCTGCTTCGACCCATAGGTGGGAACTTCTAAATCGTGGAATTAAGGAGTGTAGTAGATAAATATTTTCGTTTTTAAACTATTAGATCTGTCTGCTGAAAAATTGGTAGGTACGTTCCTTTCACGGAGCAGAATTCTTCAACCAAAGAGTTTTGAGAAAATCGACCACCAAGGGGTGAGGGTTGCGAAGGGGGTTAAGGGAAGTTACAGAAAAAAAATTCCTATTTTTGAATTGTTAGACCCGAAAACTTGAATTTTGTTTACCATGTTTCTTTGTTGAATAGAGATAAACTAAGAATGTATTTCCGGAAATCTATCCCTGGGGGTAGTGTGTGTGTGGGGGGGGGGGGTTACAGGGGCTTATTGACAAAAATATTCTCGTTGTTAAACTATTAGAACTATAATAATGTAATTTAGTTTGCGTGTTTCTTTTGTTGAATTGTAATCCACTAAGAACGGTTATTTTGGAAATAGACTCTCAACGGGGTTACGGGGCGTATTGATTATAAAAATTCCGCTTTTTCTCTATTAGATTTAGACTTAAAATTTGACGCACATGTTTATTTTAAGGAGTAGATATCCACCTGAAAGTTGGTTTTGCGGAAATCCACTCAGATATTGGGCTACGAGAGAGCAAAAAATCATTCTACTTCAATTTTAGAGATTATTTTAAACAATTAATTAGAAGTTCTTTTTATATCAAGAGGCAAGAGTTACAGGTAAAAAGTATATTTTTTCAATACAATCGAATTCTTAATGGATGAACTTAGATATCAATAATTTATACGTATATAAACAGTATATATATATATACACAACATCATGAAATAGTAAGCATTTTTGTTAAAGGATTGTATCCTCTTCTTTATTCAGTTGTCTTATTTTTTTTCATTCCGAATTTACTTAATTTTTTTAAATGACTAAACGAAAAGGAGACTCCCCACATAAGAAATTGGGAAACATTTAATTGGTTTTGAAATGGAAATTTTGGCGATTCTAACTAGAAGTTAGAAAATAAAGAATTGGATTTAAAGACCTATCTTTGAATTTTTTTTAGCATAGATGTTGAAGAAGAGGTTGTCTCTCAAAAGAAAATGAAGTTATCAGGAACACCCGCAACTAAACCATAAAGCGAAAGATTTACGTTTGACTGAAATAATACGCTAAAAAGACCAAATGAATTGTGCTTCAGGAAAAATGACGGATTTTTTTTCAAAATTAAGCAGAAAGTATTAATTTTTTTAAATTTTACGCAAAGAAATGATTTAAATTATTAAAAATATGTTTCAAAATGTCATCCAACTAATTCTTGCCAGGCAAATTCTTTACATATTTTCTCTGAAGCATTAAATCATTATTGAATCTGTAGTTAATATTCTTTATTGAAATATTAGAAAAAAAGCCTTTTAATCGTGTATAAATAACAAAAAATTGCACAATAAAAGCTACAATTTGCCATAGATATACATTATATGTTTTAGTATTTCAGATTCATTTATAAAATGCAAGATATTCGTTAAACTTTTTTATTATAAACATTTGATATTTAAATGTGTCTTTTTATTGAGAACATTTATAAACCTCGGGCACCCCACAAGGTATCCCACGGGGGCTTACAACACAAAAAAAAAAGGATTACAACACAAACATCCAGACCTCCTCCGGGATTCGAACCCAGTCCCTACGGCACCGCAGTCAGTGTTATTAACAACTTTACCGAATGGGCGGCTGTATAAAAGTTGAAGCTTCGAAACTGAAAGCAAAAACTGAAGTTATAAATCCCGAACTCTTTTTCTTTAAAATTTACCGTAAAATCCAGCGTATAACGTGCACTTTTAACAAAAATGATAAGATCGAATTTAGGGTTGTGACATGATAAGTATAAAAAAATAGCTTTAAAAATAAAAATAGATAAGGATAAAAAAAATTAGATTTCTATGTATATTGAAATATTGTTCATTTAAAAGAAATGATATTTCTTATGAACTTGAAGAGGTATTCTAAAAGTATTCTATTTTTTAAAGAGCTGAGGATAAAATACCTCGAATAAATGGTATCAAAGCTTAAGAGCCTTCCATACATGTACCTCTCATGTTTCTTCACAAAAAAGGGGGCATGGTATACGCCGAATAAACCTTAGAATTAAAAATGCAGCTTTTGAAAGTATAAGTGCGCGTTTTATACGCCGGATCTTTCGGTAACTAAATGAACGCGCGCGTGCAAAACACTCATTATCGTTATACTCGTTCATTTTAATTCAAAAACATAAGAAAAAATGCCTCGATTTATACAATGCTTTAAAAAAAGAAAGAAATTCTTGCCTTTGTTACATATTTCTACTTCGCTGTTGTATTTCCCACTTTTTTCAAACTGAGTTTTTTTTTTTTACAATTACAGCTATAGTTTCCCCCCTTCAAATA
Source organism: Trichonephila clavata (assembly GCA_019973975.1). Lineage (NCBI taxonomy): Eukaryota > Metazoa > Arthropoda > Arachnida > Araneae > Nephilidae > Trichonephila > Trichonephila clavata. The sequence continues at coordinate 51,949 of BMAO01026113.1, forward strand.
AAGTAATTACGAAGAGTAAATAACTACGAGAAATTTTACAAAATGTTTTAAACTGTGTCTGAAAACTAGTAAACATATTTGAAACCTATTGTCATATAAAATAATTAAATTATCAAAATTTTTTTTTAAAAAAATTGCTCGTTCCCTTCTTTTTTTCCATAATTATTAGTAAATCTCAATTCTATATAATATAGAACATCCCCTTTCCAAAATAATAATAATAATATAAATAAATGTTCTACCTATTCTGAGAAAATTTTATTCAATATTTGAAACGACTACATGATCAGGTAACTGTTATAAATTGACTCGAGAAACACGTTATAAATGTTTATAGATCACTAAAGTATAATTCCACCGAATCATTAATTCGTTCAGGTCTTGGACATTGTTGGTCAAACGCTGTTCGGTGAAATAAGACCTAGAAATAAACATCTGGTTTTTTTTTTATATCAAAGTTAGAAACTGTAGTAAACGCTTTCAAACTGTCGGAAAACTATTTTTATGAGGTTCCGATTTCCATGCGTGTGTGAATAAAAACAAGTAACCTCATGGGCTTGTCATATATAAATTTTTTACAAAAATTAACACTTATCTTGATAATTTGTACAGCTTATTATTAATCCTTCAACTGCTAAATAAAAGTTACGAGATTCACTCTACAATGCTACCGTTTTCCACGTCGGCACGCGTATGCGATGTATTGGGGGGGGGGGAGTGAAAAGGAATAAATAAGTAAAACCTTCTCTGAAATAAGTAAATCCTTTGCAAACACTGCCAAGGTCCTTTTATTGCATTTCAAAGCCTTCGAAATAGTTTTATGGATAGCAGATCGCATTTCGGGAAGACGCATATGTACGTCAGGGGCAATTAATGCTTTGGTTGAGTGAGACGCTTATATACGCCGGTGGCACTTAAGAGGTTCAAGTGGTATTGTAGATTTAGCGTCAAAGTATAGTATAATTGAATTCAATACATTGTTATTATATTGAGGAGGTCGTGATGAGAAAATTAGGATTGAAAATTGGGTCGCAAATATTGAATGTTTGAGAAGAACTGAATTGCATAACTTTAGGGGTGACCGCCTTTACATAAGATCTTAGACTTGCATACTAAAAGAAACAGAGGTGGTTATCGAAATAATGGAAACACTGGAAGTACCCTCTTGAATGCACTTCGTAAGCATTAGAGTATAACAATAGCTGTCAGATTTTTTTATAAATAGAAATGTATACCTTCTGGTAGTATTTGGTAGCTTAATTAAAGTTCTGTTAGTCTTGGATTTTTTTCAAAATCGTAAAATGTTAGAGCTCTCAGATTTTCAAAGAGGTCAAATTGTGAGAACCCGTCTAGCTGGAGCAAGTTTGATCGAAACATCCCAGCTCTTAGAGGTTTCTAGAGGTACGGTGTCTAAAGTCATGACTGCTTGCCCACAAGACAAACCCGGCAAAGCAAAATAGTGGACAGAAGGAGAAGCTCAGGGAAAGAGGTCGACGGGTATTGAAGCGGATTGTAACGTCTAAAATGTGAAGGGACCACAGAGTTGTATCAGCATCTAGATTCTCAAGTGTCAATAAATACAGTTAGAAGGCACCTTCATATACAGAACATTTACGGCAGAGCAGATTTCCCAAGCCACTTGTCACAGATGTTAATGCCAAATATCGGCTACAGTGGTGTCACACTCACAAAACCAGGTCGATTGATAAATGGAAGAAAGTGATATGTTCTGACGAATCATCTTTCACACACTGTTCCCTATAACAGGAAGGGATCACGTTTGGAAGTCACCTTCATAAGCGTATGATCATTTCATACGCCACTGTCAAGCATGGAGGTGGATATGTCATAATATGATGTATTTGAAATTTGTTTGTGATATAACACTTAATTAATCGAACTCAAAATTCCAAGGGAAAAATTAAACAATAATAGAATTGATTGGATTTGTCAATACTTTCAAAAACAAGGTAAAGCTAATATCTTTTCTATTGCTGAAGAATGAATTAAAAAATTTCAAAAAAATATATTTATGATGAGTTAGTTAAAAATAGAGGTACATTAAGCAAAGAGAAATATCATGATGCAAAAATAAAACTGCACCTCGAATTTGAGAGACATTTTCAAGAATTTATTAGACTAGAACCAATCGTTGCATTCGTGTGTTGCCCATTTTGCAATATTGATGTGGAAAATATAACTAAAAATATGTTACAAGTTCTCTTTATCTCTCTTGGAACACGAAATTTTTTCCTTCAAAAGGACGCAATTTGAAAGGAATATATTTTGGAATCTAGTAGACGAATTAAAGTACTCCAGTTTAAAAAAAGCTTCACTTCCACTCTACCTACCTGTGTGAATCTACATTTTCAACGATGGGTATAATTAAAACAACGTATCATTCCAGTTACGCAAACGACCACTTAGAATCCATTGAGAGATTAACAGTTAGTAATTATATACCGAGATATTCAATATTGCTATGGATAGTATGCAGACTAAGTCTCCTACTGAGACTATACGAGAATTAACTTTTTATGAAAATTATTTATCTTTTGACGTATTTTGAGCTGTTCGTGAGATATATAATAAATGCATCATTTGTGTGTGACATTATTAAATTTGTTGGTATAATTATTTTGTTTGTATTTTGTGTTTTATTTAAAACGGAATTTTAAAAGAGTAAGTTTTTTTTATTGTAGTTATGTATGTGTGTGTAAGTACATACTTTGTATTTATTATTGTTATGATATAAATATTGTTGAAATTCTTTTTGCTTATCACAACCGCACCCAGAGTGGACCGCAACACCTTAAAAAAATTAAAAGTAGACCGAGTCATGTAAAAGTCTGCCCACCCCTGGCATAACATAATCTGTTTTCGGCAGAAGTTTTGTTATGTCTAGCAAATGAGGGGAACTCGAAAAAATATACAGCTAGCGCAGATGCGTTTTTTCCCTCCTCATTGTAGTATAATCTACGTTTTGTTAATGTAATTGAATGACTAATTAGGATAATCACTGCTTATATGTCGATAATCCGACTGCAATGTAAAACGAAAGTGTTTCAGAATAGCACCGGATTCGAACTTAATTCTAACATCAATGTGAGGTGAGTAATTTTTAAATTATTCTCTTGTTCATTGGTTGGGTTGAAATATTGTTTGTTTTAAAAGTATTATTTTTGATATTAGTTGCCTTAAAATAAGATTTTTAAAAATCTAAATGATAATGTCGAAAATATATGCTTCCATTGCAATTTTGGCGTCGTTAAGATTTACATGAATATCCTTTATTGTTATTCGGTTTTTGTTTTAAGTTTAATAATTTGAGAAATGAAAAATTTAGTAATAATAAGAAATTTGAAATAGTATGCATCATAATTTTAATGATTTTTAAATTTTGTTTGATTTAAAAAATTATATGTTTAAGATTCTATAACTGAATGCTGAGTATTCTAATAAACAAGAAACATTTATAATAAAATTCCATTTCTAAGAATACTTTACTTTTATTTGTGTAAGGACTTCTTATAGAAAATTAAAGTTTGCTTTTTGCCGCATTCTGATGGATATTTGTTGTATTTTTTAAAAAATTTGACATCAGAAATAATTGTTGATAATTGGAAATTTGAGAATAAATTTGATTTCAGTAAGCTGCGTGCCACTTTGTTGTTGACATTCACCAATTTGAGTGATAATGTTTTGATATAGTTACCTTGATTTTCAACTTTGGTTCTGTGGTTGCCATACTTATTGCATTCATTAAAATTTATTATTTTATTTATTTATTATAATTATTAATTTTTTTTGTAAATTTCTTCTTCTTTTTAATTTTATTTTTTTTTAATTATTTATTATTTGTCTTGTGCATTACTTTATCATTTATAATTATTATCATAGTATATTACAATTAATATTTTATTGGTTTATTCTTCTGGCGATATCGATATTTATTTCAGACGATTTTAGTCCGATTTTTTCACAAACATGAACAGTTCCATACTTTGCGTTGTCTGGATAGTATATGTCGTCTTTTGTCGTTTTTTCGAACATATTGGTGAGTAATATTAAGTAAACCGCTTTAAACTTTTATGTACGAAAAGGATTGTCGAATACGCACTTTCTGTCTACTTCGTTTTCTAAGAATTCTAATTTTTATAAAAAAATTTATTCTTTCTTAAGATTTGTTTTATTTCGGTTAAAATTGTTTTCAGCAGTATAAGAAATTTGTTAGCCGTATGTTTTATTGCGGATCTTAAGGTACCAATTTGCGCGGCCACAATCGTAAATCTATTGGAAATAATTATTTTTCCTAGCAGCAAATTGCGATTTTCCACTTTATTTTACTTCAATTTTATTTTTAATTTATACATTTTTAAACATTTCTTGTTTAAAGATATTCATTAATGGAAATTGGAATTTTTGAATAAATTGAAAATAACACAAATAATAAATTAAAAATTATTAGTGTTATATCCAATATAACCAAGGAATTTAATTTATAACCTTTCATAGCATTTATCATCAATCTTTTTACATCCTGATAGAATTTTTTTCTCCGCTTGTAATTCTTAATTTTTTAAAAGCTATTATTATTATTTTTTTTTCATTTCTCCCGCATTCAATTTCAATTTTTTTTTTTTTTTTTTTTGCTTTTTTTCCGGGTATTTCTAAATAACTCGTATTCTATTTCTTGAAATCCTGGTACTCGTATTTTTCTAATTGGTTTTCCAAAACAAAAAAAAAGATATATTGTTAGTGCATTTTTGCTTATTTGATCTTTTTTGCTTCTTTTAAAATTAGTGCAATTTCTCTCATTTTTTTAAAATGTACGAATTTTTTAATAACTTTTCAGTTGTAGAGTCTAAAATTTCAAAGATTTAATTTGATGTTATACATTTTATTGACGAAATATTCTTATTTTGAAATGTATTAACATGTCTTAATCCATCTTCAGTGTAGCAAAATAATGTAAATAAGATTTTAAAAAAGTTTCATTTATCTGTTGCACCAATTCAATCATAAAGAAAAAAATGAATTTTTTCATTTATGTTTTACTCTTTGAAGAGCATGAAAATATTTGCTTTTACTGTTATGTGTGTACAATTTTCGTTATTTTAACTCTTAAGTATTTTTTTTTAGCTTTTCATCATCACCGTATCTATATCTACCAAGTGAGAAATTAATCTTTAATGTTTCCTAATTCTCATCTCAACTTAGTAAAATATGACTATACGGTTAATAATTCCAAAGAAAATTAACGGTTTTATTCATGTCGATTAATTAACTTACATAAATTCCAAAAAAATTTATTTGTAGGAATATTATTTTTAAACTATATACAATCTCTACTCTTAGGTATACCAAGAAAAACTATTTAAAAACCATACACACATGTGCATGCATTCTATAATTCATTTGCAAAACATTTAGCTGTATTCTGTAGCCATACCGCGCCAGAGGTCATGTGTGTATCAGCCCGTCTGCATGACAGAACTCAAACCCGCGACTAATCATCGCCAGTTTTAGAGTTTTGGCTACTGTGACCACCATCCCTTCTTCAGTTCGACTTGGAAGAGATCATCCCTTGTAAGTTCTTCATGATATATACTAAAATGTGAATGATCTTAAACATAAGATATTATGATAAAGATGTTTTATGTAAATTTAATGTAGCGTGTAAAGTGTTAACACTAAATATAGACTTTTAGGGAAATCATTTTTAAAAGTGATGCTATAAATACGATTTAAATTTAGATAAATTTGCTGCATTTGTACCGAGGAAATGTTAATTTAAATGAAATTCTTTAAACACATGCTTTAAATATTTTTTTAAGTACTTCACAAGCGGTAGATATGAAATTGATTATGTAATGTATGCATCGCGATCAACAATGTATTAAGAAGAGAATTTCAATTACAGTTTAACATCTATTTACCGAACCACTGTTTAAAAATTCCGCGATTTGACGAATTAATGTAAAAATCCCTATTTAACGAATAATAAACATCGTATTAAGGAATGTTTTCAACAACTGAAAATCTTTTTTTTTTATTAGTTTATATCAGAAGAAATTGGATCCCCCCCCCCCTTAAATAATATCCTTTTTGTCAACAGAAAAAGATTTTTCTGGTTATCAGTCAATTTCGACTGGAAAAGGTACAGACCATTATTAGATTTTACAGTTGCAGATGAGTCAAGTTTAATATATCGTGTCAATTTTGATTAGGAGAAACGATTTCTTTCTTATGTCAGCCCACTCTAAGAAAGCAGGAGATATTTAACGTTTTAACGATTATGTTACATTTGATAACGGATTGTCTATCTGGGCAACTGAAATTGAGAAAAATGTTGATTTGTCGGATCCAAGGAATATATATCTAAATATATAAAGGAGAAAAGCGACTGAGACTGACTGATTGACTGACTGACTGATCACGATATCTCCGGAACTATTCAACCTACAGACTTGAAATTTGGTAGACATGTTCCTTTCATAGAGAAGACGTCAGCTAAGAACGGATTTTTTCCGAAATTTGAAACGCAAGGGGCGTTAAGGGGGTTAAGGGGCGATATAAATAATTGCTTCCATGTTTAAATTACTTGATGTACAATCTTGAAATTGGGTAGGCAGATTCCTTTCAGAGAGTAGAGATCCGCTACAAAATGAGTTTGGTGAAAATCGACCCCCAAGTGGCGTTGCAGGGGCTTAGGGGGCGTTATAGATAATTATTTCAATTTTTAAACTATTTGACGCACTGTCTTTAAATTTGATAAATAGATTCCTTTCGTAGAATAATGATCAGTTACAAAACAGGTTTTGTGAAAACAGACTTCTAAGTGGCGTTGTGGGGGATTAAGGGGTGTAATAGATAAATATATCCGTTTTTAAACTACTTCACCTACCTGCTTGAAAATTGGTAGGTAAGTTTCTTTCCTGGAGTATATCCGCTAAAAAATGGGTTTTGGGAAAATTGACCCACAAGGGGTGTTGCGGGGGCGGAGGGTTTAAGGTGCGTTATAAATTCCGATTTTTAAGTTACTAGACGTACAGTCTTGAAACTTAGTAAGCAGATTCCTATTCATAGTGTAGAGATACGCTACAAAATGGGTTTCGTGGAAATTGCCCCCCAAGTGGCGTTGCGGGACTTAAGGGGCGTTATAGATAATTATTTCCATTTTTAAACTATTAGACGCAGTCTTTATATTTGATAATAGGTTTCTTTCATAGAGTAGAGATCAGCTATAAGAAAGTTTCGTGAAAACAGTCCTCTAAGTGGCGTTGCAGGAGATTAAGTGGCGTAATAAATAAATATTTTCGTTTTTAAACTACTTGACCTACCTGCTTGAAAATTGGTAGGAATGTTTCTTTCATGGAGTAAATATTTTTTACAAAACAGGTTAGGGGGAAATTGACCCCCAAGGGGTGTTGCGGGGTTGGGGGTTTAAGGGGCGTTATAAATTCCGATTTTTAAGTTATTAGACGTACAGTCCTGAAACTTAGTAAGCAGATTCCTCTCATAGGGTAGAGATACGCTACAAAATGGGTTTCGTGAAAATTTCCTCCAAGTGGCGTTGCGGGACTTAAGGGGCGTTACAGATAATTATTTCCATTTTTAAACTATTAGACGCACAGTCTTTATATTTGATAAATAGATTTATTTAATAGAGTCAGCTATAAGAAGGTTTTGTGAAAACAGACTTCTAAGTGGCGTTGCGGGGTATAAGTGGCGTAATAGATAAATATTTTCGTTTTTAAACTACTTGACCTAGCTGCTTGAAAATTGGTAGAAATGTTTCTTTCATGGAGTAAATATCCGCTACAAAACGGGTTTGGAAAAAATTGACCCCCAAGGGGTGTTGCAGGGGGTTAAGGGCAGATATAAATAATTATTTCTATTTTTAAACCATTAGACTCACAGTCTTGAAATTTGGTAAGCAGATTCCTCTCATACGATAGAAATACACTACAAAATATGTTTTGTGAAAATAGACCCCTAGGTGGCGTTGCGGGGGTTCAAGGGGCGTTATTGATAATTTTTTTGCATTTTTAATTAATTGGACGCACAGTTTTCAAATTTTGCTAAACAGATTCCTTTCATAGAGTGCAATTCCCCTACAACATGGGTTTTGTGAAAACAGACCCAGAAGGGGCGTTGCGTGGGCTCAAGTGGCGTTATAGACAATTATCCCCATTTTTAAACTTTTAGACGTACAGTCTTGAAATTTGATAAGCAGATTCCTTTCGTAAAGTAGAGAACCGCTACAAAATGGGTTTTGCGAATATCAACTACCAAGTTTAATTTCGGGAGTTTAAGAGGCGTAATCGATAAATATTTCCATTTTAAAACTATTTGATCATCCAGCTTGAAAATTGGTAGGCATGTTCCTTTCATGAAATAGAGTTTCTCTAACAAAGAGTGAAACGAAAATTGATCCCTAAGGATGTTTGCGAGGGGTCAAAAGGAGTTACAGAAAAAAATTAATGTTTTTAATTGTTAGACCCATATACATGAAATTTGTTAAGCATGTTTCTTTTGTTGAATAGAGATCCACTAAGAATGCATTTTAAGCAAATCAAGTTCTTAGGGGGGGGTGCAGGGGGTTACTGGGACGTATTGACAAAAAAAATTACTTTTTTCGAGCTACAAGGACTATAATAATGAAATTTGGTTTACATTTTCTTTTTTTGAATTGAAATCCTCTAAGAGCGGTTATTTTGGAAATACGGCTCTCAACGGGATTACGGGGATATGGATAGTAAAACTTCTTTTTTTCTGTTAGAGTTAGACTTGAAATTTGGCTTGCATGTTCAATTTACGGAGTAGAGATCCACCGAAAATTGGTTTTGCGGGAATCCACTTGGTTTTTGGGTTACGAAAGAGCAAATATCATTCTGTACTTCAATTTTAGAGATTTTTAGAAAATACAAATTAGATGAGTTCTGCCCTTTTTTTTGCGACAGTTAAAGGTATAATTATATTTTTCAATAAAATCGAACTCTTAATGCTAGGACTTAGATATCAATAATTTATACATATATATAAGCAGTAAAAATTTATAAAACATCATGAAATACCCAGCGAAGCGGGCGGGTAACAGCTAGTAGTTATATATAGCGATTCCTGATGCAGAAATTTATAGTAGAACTCCTATTAAAACTGTTATATTTTATAATATTTTACATTGTTTTTAAACTAAGAACGTATCTTTTGCAGCAGGATGTAAATGACACAGTATTTTCTTTCTTATTCATAAAGTCGGGAAAGAACTCTTTCGAGTCAAGAATAAAAAAGATCGTAGGACATCAATGAGTCAGTATTTTAAAATATTCAATTAACTGGTGCATAATAATTCTCTAATAGTATTTTTAGTTGTTGAATAAAAAGTATGTTATTTGAAACTATGAATATTTTTGTGTAGTTGTTTATAATAGAATTTTCAAAAAATAAGTGCAAAGAATTTGTATTGTTTTATACCCTGATGTGATGAATAATCTCGAATTAACAAACAAAATGTTCGGTCCCGATGCATTCATTAAATCGGGGTACGACTGTATTAATTTGATTATTTCGATATCGAAAACTAAATAACATTATATCAATTTCCTTAATTGCAGTAATATTTAAGCCATTTGATCATTTGTATTTTATTTTTTCAATTGACTGATGACTGATTCTGTCAATTAAGGGAACCAGGACATGCTCGAAAGAGTAAAATGCCAAAAATAAGACTCTTTGCTTATGGGAAATATTTCTCTTGAAATTTCCAATTAAACTTAGATTTTTTTGGTGATCTTAATAGATATTTTAATTATTCTATAAAAATACAAAATAATTTTTTAGCTAAAAAAAATTTTTTTTCACTGTTTTATTTTAGTTTGACGTAATTTTTGAGATCTCATAATACATGCTTAATGTACCCTTTTTTTTTAAAAAAAAATTATCTCATAAATATGTAAAATATTTTTTGCACATATATAAAATAATACACAAAAAATTTCGCAAACGTATTTTTTTAGTAAAATATTTAGATAAAGTTTCTTTAAAAAAATTGTAAAACTTTGCAATATTTTGCAATTTTTTATTTCCCCCCTTTCTTTATACATAAAACAATTTTTTTTAAAAAAACTATGTACTTTTTCGACTAAAGAAATAGGTTCACTACATGCACAGGCATTCTGTATAGAAGTTGAAAGAATTTGGAATCATATAGAGCCATAGTGTTTTTTAAAAGTGCACCTATAAAAGAAAAAAATCTAAACATTTTTTTTTTTTGTAAACGTTTGCTTACATTTTTGTCAATTGCTTTTTTTAGTATTTTATGGTTAAATGTTATATATTTTAAGGTTCAAAAAAATATGCACAATTTTTAATACTAAAACTGAAAAATATTGATTTTTTTAATGTGTATGCTGTCCTGGTTCCTTTAACGCAGGGGTCGGCAACCTTTTAGCTGTGGCGTGCCAAGCCAATCTACCAATTAGATTCAGCGTGCCAATCAGTAGGACATTTTTGAAACAATTCGATTCACACAAGATAATTCATATAGAGTTAGAGAATAGAAGTCTATACAATACATATTCACGGTTTTATTATGTATTAACTTTACATCATTTTAAAATATTAAAATAAATAAACAGCACAAAATATAACTGTTTCTTCGACAAAAATTTTAAAATTTTAAATTTTACATATATTATGTATTTTTAAACATATTTATGTAAATAAGAAATAGACAACATAAAATATAAGTATTTCCCTTCATTATAATTAAATAAAAAGATAAATAAAATTTTTAATGCTAACCTAGTGCTTGCACCGCTCTATTTTTATATCACAAAATTAGGGATATAATTTGTAACTTTCAATTTGACACGATTCTGAGCATTTAGTTGTTAAACAATTTCTTTGAAGACTCGAAATATTTTTCATACGAGGAAAGATTGTTTACTTACAAGATTTTACTTGTTAGATATGCAGAATCAAAAGCGGAAAGCAGTGTCACGTAATTTTCTTTTTTCAAACAATTAAATCTCTCCTGCAATTGCATTCAATAATTTACAAAGTAGCTGTAAATTTATTTTTAAAGTTATCTTTCAGATTTTTTCGTAATAACGTCAATGTCCGTAATTCTAGAGATGTTTGTCAAATAAAGTCCATTACAAATTTATCAAACTCCATCCCCTCAAAAATTTACAAATATGTTGAGTAGTGCAGAGTGCCACTGAGAATTATACCGCGTGCCGCAGGTTGCCAACCCCTGTTTTAACGTGTTGATTGTTTTATTGTATTAATGTGTTTCCTGAGATATTAAATAAATGAATAAACAACAACTAATTTAAGCGTACATAAACATTGCTGTTGTTCCACCAAAGATTTTATTTTCACTGTAACGAGTGTCTAGTCGATAATGTGCAGATTATCTAAATAATTTAATAAATGAAACATTTTCCGCTCTTTAACAAATCTAGTTAATCTGCATATTTCCTGGTAACTTACAGATTGACTGGTTTGTGCACTTTAGCGGAAACTTTAAAAAAAACACCGTCTATAATTTTATTACCATTCTTTTCGTCTCAAAAATGTGTGTTTACACTGACTGTAATAGAATTTTAAAAAAATCCTTGTTTTAGATTCCGGTGTTGCTTTTTGTCTGTAGAATCTTAACTGACGCACACCAGCTGAAATGGAATTTTTCTCCAATTTTCGGAGACCGTAGCCGTGTCTGAAATACATAGTTTTTATTTTTTTATATACACAGCAGTTTTACTTTGACTTCATCAACAGATTTTGTAAATCTACTTTCTGAAATAGATATTTTTACTTTATTGAATTGGTTTTTTGGATTTATATTTTTCATACGCTGCAAGTTTCTTCTACTTTTTTTAAGGAAAGCTAATTTTTTTTTAAAAAAAATATATGCTTTAAAAATGTTTAAAGATTTTTTCACAAAACTTTAAACTGGTGAAAAATGGCTGAAAAAACTTTTTAAATCTGTTTAATTTTTTTTAAAAAAACGTATTTTTTTAAGGTTTTTTGGAATATGTGCGGAAAATCAGAACTAGGAGTTAAAAAAATTAAGTTGTAAGAAAATGGAAGGGAAATGCTAGTTTTTTAGTAATTCTTAAAATGTATATTTTTGAAAAGTATTTTCTTTTTTTCCCCCATTGTTTTTGGGTGGCGGCGGTAGAGCCTAGTGGTCCTGGTCCCGAACTCGTGGTGTGTGTGTCATGGGTTTGAGCCCTGATGCCACTAAAGACCCGATTTGTAAAGAAAGTGATGCATGTTAACTCTGCCAAGGTTCAAGGTTATCTCGTTGGTGCGCTGGGGAAGATTGGAGAGTTAGTTACCAGGTTCGGTCTTTTCCGTTACTCAACCGTTTTTCAAAATACGATGTCCGCCGCCAACATCCCCCGCTTTGCTTTTGAGAGCGGTCTTAAGAAACACTTACTCAATTGCTTATTTTTTATCTATGGTTTATTCAAGAAACAAACAAACAAAAATGCAATTACGCATGGACAATATTTCTTTATTTCGTTTGAGTTGGAAGCAAGGTAACAAACTCGTGGCCGACTTGTCATGAGTTCGAGCCTAGTACCACTATAGAATCGCCGTGTAGGGGCGCTGATGTACGTGAAATCTATCGGGGCTCCAACGTCCACCCGTTGGTGTGGAATTTAGGAGAGGGGGAAGGGTGCCAGCTAAGGAGTCGTACTCTTCACTTGACCATGGTTCAAAATAACGAGGTCCGTCACTAATAGCCCTCGTGCAGCTTTGTAGCACTACGTAAATATAATTCTCTCTCTCTGAAGGTATTTGTTAAATAAAGTCCATTACAAAATTATCAACTTCCATCACCACAAAAATTTACAATAATTTGCAGAGTGCTACTGAGAATTAGGCCACGTGCCACATGTGGCACGCATGCCATCGGTTGCTGATCACTACATTAGACTGTTACTGCCTTAGAATTAATTGTTTAAATATTTTAATGATTCTAGTAAAATTTTTCAATGGAAAACAATTTAATACAGAAATCTCAAACCGGCCAAAGGTTTAATTGTAATTTTAAGGTAAATTTTTCAATAGATAATTACAAAGGAAAAAAAGTAATATAATTTTTAGTAGATATAAATTTTTTTTTAATAATTCATAAGATAGAAATTTGAGGAGCCACATGCAGCTTTCAAACAGCGGTCTGACAAACCCTGTCGGAGACCTTTATTGTTGTATCATTTTTTTTCCATTTTAGTCACCTTCTACGATACGCATGAGCTACGTTGGAACTATTCTTATATAACAGCATTACTTTCTTAAATTTGCAGTTATCTGTTAAAAAAGTTTGTAAATCTTCAAAAATTCTACAAATTTCAAAAATAAATAAATAATGCTTATAGAGAAAATAGTTTTTCTTATTTACGAAAAACATCACATCAAGTGTTTTAAAATACTTATTTACTTCTCTAGAGAAGCACTGAAAATAGTTGAAACTGAAGTTTTGAAAGAAATTTCAAATGACTCAGCTTTTGAGAAAATTTCGTTTTAATTTAATCCTTTGTATAATTAGTGGAATAAAATCACCAGTTAAGAATTATGTTATTGATAAAATAAATGTTTTCATAATAGTAATGAAAATGTTTAAATATAAAAATGCTAAAAAGTACTTGTAAAATAAGCAAACAGTTTTAATCGAGCTAGCTACAATATTTGAATTTAATTCGATTTTAAAGACTAAAATAGTGTTCCTTATGGTACGAAAACAGTTTTCATAAAAACAAGGCCAATTTCTTTTTGTTGAATGCCGCATTCCATAATCACGTGACTCGTGGTTTGATCCTTGATTACATGAGATTTCAAAGTCTACCAATTTGGCCATTAAGATTAAAACATATACATCTGGTTTTATTACAATGGGCATGGTTCTTTTATACATTATGTAAATATATTTCATTATTATTTTTTTAAAAAATATAAGTTTCTTCAGTTTATTATATTTACTTAGAGAACTTTTATCTATACAAATAAATAAAATTGAAGTGTCTGTTTGTAATTTCAAATTAGCAGCTTTTTACTTAATGCACTAAAAGTATATACGGTACTCATAACAAAAAACCAATTTTTAAAATTTTTGTCTGTCTGTCTGTCTGTCTGTCTGTCTGTTTGTTCCGGCTAATCTCAGAAACGGCTGGTGCGATTTTAAAAATTCTTTCACTACTGAAAGCTACATTTTCGGGGAGTAACATAGGCTCTATTTTATTCCCGTATTCTTACGGGAACGGAAACTATACGGGTGAACGTGAAACTGAATGCCAAATTGAACGCCAAGCTGAGCTAATGAAGTCGTTGTTTTGGTTACTGGCGACCGATGCTCTTCATGAGACATAATAGTGTTACGCGCACATGATAATACGCTGACACGTGCCATAATTTTTTTTATGATAGTTATCTCACTGTTCAGTTAAGTAGAGCATCGGCTGTTTCGGATGCACTTTTAAAAATAATAAATCAAGGCTTCATAAGCAAAAAGCAATGCAAGAAACAAAAAATTGATAAGTTTTACGGTTAGTTTTAATCATTTCTTTTTTTTTATTTACATTTTTAGTCACATTTAAACAATAGTTATTATAATCCCAATCTATATCTATACAAATAAATAAAATTGAAGTGTCTGTTTGTAATTTCAAATTTGCAGCAATTGTTTGCGGGGTTTAAGGGCGTTAGAAATTCCGATTTTTAAGTATTAGACGTACAGTCTTGAAACTTAGTAAGTAGATTCCTCTCATAGGGTAGAGATACGCTACAAAATGGGTTTCGTGAAAATTCCCTCAAGTGGCGTTGTGGGATTTAAGGGGCGTTATAGATAATTATTTCAATTTTTAAACTATTAGACGCACAGTCTTTATATTTGATAAGTAGATTTCTTTTATAGAGTAGAGATTAGCTATAAGAAGGTTTTGTGAAAACAGACCTCTAAATGGCGTTGCGGGGGATTTAGTGGCGTACTAGATAAATATTTTCGTTTTTAAACTACTTCACCTCCCTGCTTGAAAATTGGTAGGAATGTTTCTTTCATGGAGTAAATATCCGCTACAAAACAGGTTTGGGAAAAATTGACCCTCAAGGTGTGTTAAGGGCAGATATAAATAATTATTTTAATTTTTAAACTATTAGACGCACAAATTGAAATTTGGTAAGCAGATTCCTCTCATAGGATAGAGATACACTAAAAAATGTGTTTTGTGAAAATCGACCCCTAGGCCGCGTTGCGGGTTTCAAGGGGCGTTATTGATAAATTTTTTTTGCATTTTTTATTTATTGGACGCACAGTCTTCAAATTTTGCTAAGCAGATTTCTTTCATAGTGTGCAATTAACCTAAAAAATTGTTTTGTGAAAACAGACCAGAAGTGGCTTTGCGGGGCTCAAGTGGCGTTATAGATAATTATCCCCATTTTTAACTATTAGACGTACTCTCTTGAAATTGATAAGCAGATTCCTTTCGTAAAGTAGAGAACCGCTACAAAATGTGTTTCGCGAATATCAACTACTAAGTTTAATTTCGGAGATTAAGAGGCGTAATTGATAAATATTTCCATTTTAAACTATTTGATCATCCTGCTTGAAAATGGTAGGCATGTTCCTTTCATGGAATAGAGTTCCTCTAACAAAGAGTAAACGAAAATTGACCCCAAGGAGGTTGCGAGGGTCAAGAGGAGTTACAGAAAAAAATTCCTGTTTTTAATTGTTAGACCCATATATTTGAAATTTGTTAAGCATGTTTCTTTTGTTGAATAGGGATCCACTAAGAATGTATTTTAAGTAAATCAAGTTCTGGGGGTGCAGGGGTTACTGGGGCGTATTGACCAAAAAAATCCTTTTTTCGAGCTACAAGGACTATAATAATGAAATTTGGTTTGCATTTTTCTTTTTTTGAATTGAAATCCGCTAAGAGCGGTTATTTTGGAAAACGGCTCTCAACGGATTACTGAGATATTGATAGTAAAACTTTTGTTTTTTTTCTGTTAGATTTAGACTTGAAATTTGGCTTGCATGTTCAATTTACGGAGTAGAGATCCACCGAAAATTGGTTTTGCGGAATCCACTTGGTTTTGGGTTACGAAAGAGCAAACATCATTCTATGCTTCAATTTTAGAGATTTTTAGAAAACACAAATTAGATGAGTTCTGCCCCTTTTTTTTATCAACAGGTGATAGTTACAGGTATAAGTATATTTTTCAATACACAATCGAATTCTTAATGCAGGACTTAGATATCAATAATTTATACATATATATAAGCAGTAAAAATTTATAAAACATCATGAAATTCCAGCGAAGCGGGCGGGTAACAGCTAGTAATATATAAAAAAAATTGAATAAAGCTCAATGATAATCCTAACAAACAAGTACAAGTGTTTTTTGAGGAATATATTACTTTTTTTTTTAAAAAAAGCGATGAATAGATTACATATTGTTAGACGATTCTGCTTTTTATTACATTTTTTAGAATCAAGTAAAACAAATTATTAATGTTTTATGACTCAGATTTTTGTCTTTTTTATGGCAAAAATACCATAAATTTAATAAATAATCTAAACAATAGTACAGAAAACTTCGCCAGAATAGCAATGTTTTTTCTTCACTTTTTTTATTTTTTAGTTCAAGCAAACGATTCCTTTTTCATAGTTTTCACTTTTCTTCAAAATCTTAAAAGCTTATGTGACGATTACATTTATTTTTATGATACAATTCAGCTGAGAAAATTTTTTCTTACACCGGATCGATCTGGCAACTA
>BMAO01026114.1:0-57868 GCA_019973975.1 Trichonephila clavata
ATTGATAGCAAGCATTAACATCACCTGATTCTATATATTTTATATTTAAACACTTACCTGCAAAAAGTATACATGTATTTTGTAAATTTATATGTTCCAAAAGTATAAATCAATTTTTTTTGCCTAAAATTTTATTAAGAATGAATGATATAAAAAATTACCATATTTCCATCACTTTCCAAAATTTGTGTGGTAACATTCAACTGCAATGGAATCTCTATCCTGCATGATTTTTAAATTATATGCTTCTAATATACTGTCATAAAGCCATTTGTGACAAAAATTTGGTTATTTTTGATAATTACTTACCTCCTCATATGATATAAAAATATACAACTTTACCCCATAAAAACATAGCTAAATGTCTTGGAAAACATAAAACAACACTACAAGCATATATCAGGTGTTAAAGATACAGTTAAGATTTTTTGCAAATAGTTTTTGAATTGAGTAATGCTGACTAGACTGAGCTTGAATGTTTTCTTTCTTGACAACTAAAAAAGAACATCCCAGAGTTTTTCTTTTTATTTTTAAATCCCTAATAGTTGGCTTAAATATTTACTGCTAGTTTAAATGCTGATTGGGAGGTAGGTACATGAGGATCAGGTAAATAATTCTTTAGTAATTACTTTTTACCTTTCTTTTACTGAATTGCATGTTGAGACAATTGTTCCTGAACTATTTTACCTTGTAAAAAACAATTCAATACTACAAATAGAAGTTCAGTTTCCTGGTTTTTCTTATGTCATTACATATTTCTTTGACGGAAGACCCCACGCCACACTTTCTATCTGAGATATGGAAAGAAGTATATTCAACATTTTCAACAACATGGAATCTCTCAAACAATTTAAGAATGTACTTAATATGTTTACATGGTGCATGGTTATCTGAGCATTCACATGTATACCAAGCTGAACATGATAATTTTACACACCTGTAATGGCATTGATCACACACACAACCTCTTTCTGAAATGCTTCCATAATCTTTTTAACTACATAAAATACATCTCCATTAGTCTGCAATTTTACAAACCAAGAATTTGTTGCCTGGTCATAAATATCTGTCAGGAATTTTTAATTCATTTTGAAATGGAAATAGGTTGTGAGGATATAAACTGGGGAGAGTATCATTTAAAATTCTATAATGTGCTAAATATGTGTCATGCTGTATTTTCAACAAACTATCTGCTTGACAGTTAAATTTTCATTTTAAAATAATTGGACATTCATGTACTGTGAAAAGATTAACAATATATATTTTTATCAGTATTGGCATACAGAAGTAGATGATGTGACTTATACTATTAGTAGGCTGAATTACAATAATTATCATCAAAATATTTATTGAAAGCAGGCTTTTTATCAGTCGATGCAATTTAAAAAATTTCCATTATTTGTTTACATCTTATTGAACTTATTCCTTTCAAAAGAGCTACTAGAGAAATTTCCCTTCGCATTTCAAAATTGGAAAACAAGATCATTTAACCATTTCTTCCAAGTGCATTGAAGGTGCCAATTGCAAAGCGAAACACTATTCCAAAATATGTTTTAAAAGCATGTGAAACTGTTTGGTCATCATTGGCCGTAATGCAATTAATTTTTAACTGGGCACCCTTTCTCCCTGAATGTTTAAACACAATACATATTTCCTGTATTTAATTTATTAGTAATAACATGAGCAACAGAGTAAAGCATTCCTTATTAGTCAAGTACAATTAAACTTCTATTAACCGAATACATATTCTAATACTGAAGATTTTTCAATACCTATTTCAAGATTAGCTTTCAATACCCCTTTCAAGATTAGCTTTAATGAACTCTATACAAGTTTTATAAACCAGTTGAAATGCTTGATTATGCTTTGAAAAATATATATTACACTGATCCCTTAAGTCTTTATAAAGAGTGATTCTACCCAGATATTCCATTAATAATTGGAATATAGAATCTTTGATATTTCTACAACTAGTTTTCCTTTTATATGTCTAGGAAGCTTCACATGTTAGCAAATGTGTTAAATATCTAAATCTACAATATCACTCATGATATGGAAAAGGTTAAGGGAAAGTTAAATCTAAACATATTGTGTAGATCTTTACATGTGATTCGTATAAAATTTTTTGAGATAGATAATACATTCTAATAATGATTTTTTTCTTACTTTTAATTAAATAAATGTATTTTCTTATTAAGAATAGTGTTATTACCTTTGGTTGGATCCTAGCAGGGCACCCTTCTTTTACAAGAACACCTCCAGAAAATTTGTATTTTCTATTATTATTATCACAATCATTTAAAAATTTAGAAAGACAATTTACCTCATATATTTACGCTAATTTTTCATAACAATCAATAAAACTTTCGGTTTAACGACAAGAAAAAGTTTTACATTCACGATATCAGCCAAGTGGGCAATCACACAGCAGGAACTAAAAAAATAATGAATCTACTACAATGGTAAATACCTGGAAATTTTAAAACGGATTATTAAAACATTATAAATAATCAAAGCATAAAATTTTACCATTCACGTGATCGGAGAATCGAGCTTTCACACGGCAGAAGCTAGAAAGTCGATGAACTGAAAATGTTAATTATATCAAATCAAAGCACAAAATAAAAAAAATACAATATAAAAGGAGTAAAATAATAATAATTCAAAATTATGAGTCAAAGTTTCTAGTTGTTCACATAAGTTAGAAATTCCATAAATCAGCAAATATGTTAAAATGATGGAAAACTTAACAGGAAATTAACACAATATAAAAACTGCAAAAAAATTTAACAATTAAACATTACAATTCAAAATTATAAAATACCTAATCAATAAATCTCGCCGCTAGAATTTCATATCCGAACATTTCAGCACGAGCTCTATAGCAAGAATGATTTTAGTAGGTTCAATTAAGCCAACGATGAACTTGGCGATTTTCAAAAAGAGGCCAAAAATATCAAAGTAACCCATCCTTGTTTGTAGATTATAGGAATAGGTGCCTCCAAAGAAATTGAGTATTACACGTCCGGTCTTGTTTGTTCCTTTTATCTGTTTCTATCGAGTATATCTACTGCAACTTAACAAGATATGGTCCAAGTCATTTAAGCAATTACAAGAGCTACAATTTGCATTGTCTGATAAATTGAATTTTTGTAGAAGTCCTGGAGTAATAATCATTTTACTAAATATTCGAGTACACAAAATTTCTTCTCTTCTATTATTAGTCCAATTAGATATGGTGCCAATGTTTGGAATATTGCCCAAATTTTCAAAATATTTGCTTGAATAGAAATTATCCTTTGCTTTTTTAAGTCTTTCTTGGTATATTTTTTTACTGATGTCTTCTGAGGCAATCCAGTCAATGTAAACGTTAGACTCTGTGACAGATCTTGCGAGATTATCCGCCTGTTCATTCCATAATATATTTGAGTGTCCCGGAGTCCAAAGTAGAATCAACTGGTTGTTATAGTATGATTGTATGTAAATCTCACTAGCTAATCTGTGAATAACACTGTGTGACTTGATTGAGTAATTTTGAAGAGCAGAGAAACT
Source organism: Trichonephila clavata (assembly GCA_019973975.1). Classification (NCBI taxonomy): domain Eukaryota; kingdom Metazoa; phylum Arthropoda; class Arachnida; order Araneae; family Nephilidae; genus Trichonephila; species Trichonephila clavata. The sequence continues at coordinate 3,553 of BMAO01026114.1, forward strand.
ATCAGATAAAATTAGCAGATTTTTGTTCAAAACAGTCAGATCATCTAATGTTTGGCAAATAGCCAGAGCTTCAGCTGTAAAAATAGAGTTATTGTGACTGATTCTATAAGGAAAGGTTGAATTTTCTGTGATACCACCAATAGATATAGTTTTCTCATTTTTCGAAGCATCAGTAGCCATTATATAAAAGTCCTGGAAATCCTGATTAACTGTTTCATCGAATAAACTCCTTATAGTTTGAATTGGTAAATTTTTATCCTGAAATTTGAAATCATTGACGTATATTTTACATGGGAGAACTGAAAAAGATGTTATTCTGGGTATTGAGATAATTGGACCACTTTCAGCATTCAAAGTATATATATTTAGTATATTAACAATATTATTTTTATCTTCTTCCATAATTTTTAGATTCAGAGACTCAGGGTTATTGCTATATAATTAAGAAAAAGTTTGATTCGAAATTTGAGAAATGAAAAACTTATTTTTGCCAATCTTCTTATTTTATCCGAGAGAATTTCTTGTTCAGCCAATTTTAAGAGCACAATATTTGGAGTTCATTGTGGAAGACCTAGCGCAATTCGGAGAGCTTTGGTCTGAATGACAATAAAAGGTTTCAGTTGGTTGTCAGACCATTTATTTATGATGTGACATGTGTAAAAAAAGGTGCTACAAATGCTATTATTGGTTATTTTTATAAGGTTTTAAGCTCTCGGACCATAATGTTTGTAAGCCATACCTTTAAGAGCGCTGATCTTTCTCGGTGCTTTATTTTTCATTTGATTCATAATTGTATTATTTTGATTCCGTTTCGAGAAAAATACTCCTAAATATTTAGTAAAGGGCTGCCATGGGAGAGGGAATCCAGCTAATAATATATTAGGAAATGAGTGGATCCTTTTGTTCGAGAGTTCGGCGATAGTACTTTTATCCGGGTTTAAGTTTAATTTCCAATATTTACACCATTGGTTAATCCTTTCTAAAGTATTTTGTAATTTATGACAAATAATATCAAGTGATTGGTGTGAACAATAGATGAAAATATCATCCAAATATATTGAGCATTCGACTCCAGTTTCCAGTGTTTCAAAAAAGTCATACATATAGATAGTGTATAATATTGGAGACAGAACACTGCCTTGGGGGAGACCCTTAAGTAGTGTTTTTTCAGAAATTCTCCATCGAATTTGTAATGATCTGTAAGACAAAAATTCATGCATCCAAAGCGCTATTTTTCCCGTAATACCAATCTGTGTAAACATTTGTAGAGAAGACCATCTCTATAAACTGAGTTATATATATATGCACTCTTTATATCTAAGTTGATCACCACGAAGTATTCTTTATTCAACTTTGCATCTGTTAAGGCTTTATAAATTAAATAAGTTGCTGTTCTGCTATCTTTAAAAGGAACAAATCCATAATGTTGATGAAGTTTTTGTTCTGTTATTAGAAAGTAGGCAATTCGATTGGCTAAAATTCCTTCAAAAGTCTTAAAGAAAACCGATGTTAAAGCTATAGGTCAATAAGAGGAGATTTTGGTCTCGTCTTTGCATGGTTTGGCAATTGGAAGTATAATAGCGTGCTTCCATGACCTTGGGACTGTTGAATTATCAAATAACTGTTGGAAGGAAATTTAAAATGACCATTCGTTCACTCTGGTTCAATAGTTTCAGGAATGTAGCCGTGATCTGGTCAGCACCTGGAGTTGGGTTTTTAGCAGATTTTATAGCTCTATTCAATTCAGATAAATGAAAGGGTTTATTAATTAAGCTATTGTCTTTGGCCAAAAAATCCAAAGGGAGTGTCTCATGGTTGGAACTGTTGGTTGCAAAAAAATCGGCAAAGAGTGTTGCTTGAATCTGAGGATGATAAATAAGTCTGTTATGAATTTGGAGAAAATTCAATGTTGATTCGGGATTATTCTTCGTAGAAATTTTTTTTATAATGTTGTAAAAGGTTCTCGGGTTAGAAACATTGTTACAGACTGTATGCCTGTACATCTTTTTAGCTTTTTTTATATGAAATCGGAGCCGGCTGGAATATTGCTTGTATCGAATCCACAATTTAGGAGAGATTTCACGAATGGCCTTTTTTCGGAAGTATTTCTTGAGTTTGTGAAGGTTATGGCATGCACTCTTCCACCAAGAAGGAAAGGTTCTATTAGAAATTTTTACATTTCGTGTATTATTTGAAATTATAATCAGCGATATTATCAGAGAGATTGTGATTGTTAACGTTTATTTTAAAGACTGTTGATTTGGCTTGTTTTATTACTGTGGGTCAGTCCACTCTTTTAATGATTCGTTTAGTCGGGTTTTGAAAATTAATTTCTGTGATAACAGGACAATGATCACTATTGTAGGAGCTGTCTAAAACGTAAGTATTGCTGTGTCCAAAAAGACTTGAGGAGCAAAGCGTAAGATCCAGTAGAGCACCAGAACAATCTATGTGTTGAAGTTATAGTATTAAAAATAATAAAGTTAGAATTCGTTAACCATTCCACATAATCATTACTGTATTGAGAAGTATGGTTGGAGCCCCACATCGGATGATGTAGATTGAAATCACCGAAAAGGAAAATTGGATCCGATAAAGAGTCTAAAAAGTTTTTAAGTAGAGCAATATTGAGTCCCCGGGATGCATATAAATTTATCAGATAAAATGAAGTATTGTTAATAATAATTTGTAATACTAAAACTTCGTAGTCTGATGACTGCATACTTTCAAAGGAAAACTGCCTGGCAGATATATTTGTTGGTACTGCTATCAGCAGCCCTCCTAGTGGTCTGTTAAGTCTATCTTGTCTGAAAATGACCTTATCTGGGAATTGTAAATTGTCACTAGATTTCAAAAAAGTCTCTTGAAATAACCAAATATCTGATTGTGAAAAGGGAGGAATATTGAGCCAAATAAGCTTGTTTTTTATACTCCTTCAATTCTATTATAGAAAACGCATAAATAAGATATAAAAAGGAAAATAATAGTTCAGAATTTTTATCCTCCGTTAAGGAAAATAAGGTATAATTACAGTTATAGAAAGCTTATCTACATTTTTAAGGAAAGAAAAAAATCATGATTGAAACTGCAGTGTAGATCTTCGATTCTTAAAGTTACCCTATCTCAATATCATTAGATGTATCATCTATGTTATGAAATATACTTGGTACAGATGCGCCAAACATCTGTAACGTTAAATTCGCCTTTTCCCCCCCTGTTAGGTGAAGATGATTGTTTACTTATTTCTAGGACATTGCGCAATTGTGCAAACATTGTTTCCATCATCTTTTGCATTGAATTCATTATGGTTGCAGCTTGTTTTTCTAATGCTATTTGAAAATTGGGTACCATGTTTTCTAATTTTTTTTTCAAATTCTTGCATGTTGGGTCCTGGGGATGTTGTCTTTAATACTGTAGAATAATTTTCCGAATAAGTTTCCTTAAATTTTCGTCTTGCTTCTCCCAGAGTTAAATGGTTATTGCATTTGAATTCAAGTACTTTTTGTTCTTTAATAAAAGTAGGACAGTTGGGGGAATTAGCCGGGTGATCTCCTTTACAATTTGTACATTTTGTAGTATTCATACATTGACCGGTGTGAGACTCTCTACAGTTTATGCATTTTGTAGGGTTTGAACAGAATAGAAATAAATGAGTGAAGCTGAAACATTTGTTACATTGCCTCGGTTTGTCTATAAATAGCTGTACTCGATGATTAAAATACCAGAGTTTTACACATTCTGATATATTTGTACCTAGAATGGTAACTAAAACAGGAGAAACTTCTTGGTGGCTGTTAGGTTTTATAAAGCGTCTCACATTTCAACTAATTCTAGATTATTTGCATTTCTTAAATCCGTTGCCATGTCTGTCAGATGTACAGTACTTGGGATATCAAATAGCAAAAATCAAGAGATGAAACCTTCCCATTTAATATTAGCTTTTACTGGCATGTTTAATAATTGATTAATAGATAATATCTGAGTAGCACATACAGAGTCCGAGGTATTAATTCTTATCTTACCGCTTCGAGTAAAGAACATGTTCGTTATACTCACATGTTTGGGTATTCTGCTTTTTATTTCTGCATGTAGAAGATGGAGATTCAATTTAGGGATGCAAGCTGATTTTTCTGAATGTTCAAGTAAAATTGAGAATTCCTTAATATTTTTATTGCCTGTTCGTAAAATTAGTTCCTGGTCAGTATTAGAGCTCCTAAAGTACCTAAAATCTGCGGCTTCTGCCATATTTTCTGTCATTATAATGAATGATCTTCAATGTCCGTTATCCGGAACAAGGATTGACTCAGCTTGAGTCTTCGTCTAAGTCCAGCAGTATTCAAATCTTCACTGTATAAAAATCCTCCACCATAGAAATCTCAAGAAGTCTCTGTCTTCTCTACAGAGGCTAATTTGCAAAAAGGCTTTCTTTATGTCTGCGATTACACCAATCTTCTTTTCTCAAAAACGCAGCAAAATATCAGGAATGAGCTCAATCAAGTTTGACCCACTATGTAAGGAGTCATTTAGTGACGGATGTCCATTGATTCGAGCAGATGCATCAAAAACCGGACGAATAGGAGTTGTCTTACTAACTTTGATAACAGGTCTGTGAGGTAGATAATTAGCAGGCAAATTTTTATCTTCAATTGGTACTTCTTCGATAATTCATTCACGCAGCCATTCTGAAAATATGTCCTCATAACTATCGTACAAATTTTCCTGAAATAACTTCTTGGTTGTGGTGCCTAACTTTCTTTTAGCTTGCTCAAAATTATCAGGTAAAGGCACATAGTTATCTAACCAAGGCAAATGAACTTCATAGCGATTATCTTCATTGTACCTAACAGTTTGAAGAAAATTTTCAGTAGTCAAATCCTCTTGCTCTTTTTTAGACAGCTTTTCAATAGGATCCTTGATTCCAATAGAATCCAGTTTCCAGAAGTCCGAAATGTCAAACTCTTTAGCGAAAAGTGATGTCACTAACATGGCATTGCTTGTAGTAACTTTACTATCAGGAACTTTCCCTAACAAAGTCCACCCAAGCAAAGTTTCAATCGCTACTAATCCGCATGGTAAGACCCTACGCTGACCGATTAAAATCTTTCCAAAAAGATCAGCTCCTATAAGTACTTGTACAGGTTGTGTGGCTTTTCTCCAACATCACTTAATGTTATATCCCTTTCTTGAAGCTCGTTTAACCAAGGCCCGGAGTTCACAGGTGATACATCATTACAAATAGCTACCAAAGCTTCAAAGTTGCATGCAAAATTGTTCTTAATATTTTTCAACCTAATTCTGTAACATGTATGTACAAATTCTTTAGATTTAATCCCACCAAACAGTGAATGTACCAGAGTTTCTTTCTTTACAGGAACGTATCCCATTTCTTCGGCAAGACTCTTTACAATATAAGACTTTTGCGAGCCGGTGTCCAGAACAATTCGCACGATTTTTTCTTTTTTATCTGATATGAGCTTGCACTTTAGAGTCTGTAAAAACACTTTAGGACCCACACTCAGGTTAGACATGTTGACCTCGTTGAAAACTTCAGCTTCTTCCGTCTCCTTGAAATCATTTTTTCTTGACTCGTTTGTTTCGCACATCAAGGGAACATGTTTCTTCCCGCAAATTACACATCTCAAAAATGAACGACATTTTCGGACGGGGTGACCGGGAGCCAGACAGGCAAAACAACAATTTTTTTTCCTCAAAATCCTTTGCTTTTCATCTAAACTCATTTTTTGTGCAGAAAAACAGTCTGCACTGGGATGAGTTTTCTCGCAAAACACACATGACTTTTTGGTTTTATGAGTATGTGGATTGGTAAAAAGACCGGAGGCGGTGGGTGTTTTATTTTGTTTTACTCTTGGTTCAAATTTCTTATTTCTAAACCCAATATTGTCTTTCTTTTTGTTTAAACCAAAACCTTGAATCGCCAAACAAATCCTTTCTTCTGATTCTACTTCAGATTTTAAGAATTTTAGTAAGCTACTAAGCCTTTCTTGTGGTTCGCCACTATGATTGAAATCAGGACCTCTTTGTATTTGCCATGCTCTTAGTATATCTTCCAGTAAGCATGACTCAACCAAAGGATAAAGTAGAGCAGCGCTTTTATCCGTTGTTACGCCAAGTGTCTCTAATGCCCTAATCTGAGACTCCAAATGGTCATACAGCGTACATAAATTAACAGTCGAACTTTGCGAAGCGATTTGTTAAACCAATTTTAAAAGCTCGCGGACATAGAATTCTATAAGTAAATCAGTTCGACCAAAACGTGATTAAGATTCAACAGCTTTGGCGTAGTTGGCACCGGTGGGTGGAAAACTTTCCACTACCTCCCGAGCGCGTGAGCCGCTAACGGTTGCTTGCACTAAATACTGAAATTTATTTTCTGGTGCTATATCAACATCATTATGAACATATTCGAACTGGCTCCAAAAAGGTAACCAGTCCTTTAAATCTCCCGAAAAATGGCGTAGTTCTAACTTAGGTAAGTGAAATTTCTTTTTTACACTACCTGACTCTGGAGTTTGATCATCTAGAGTATATAAAACTGTCCTGGAGTTTAATCTCGCCAAATCCAACTCATGTTGTCCTTGTCGTTCTCTTTCTTCTTCTTGGCACTTTATCTCTTCGCGTCTTGGCGATTTCTCTCTTCTTTTTTCTGTCTTTCAGAAACAGTTGTGGCTAGTACGGTTGAAACAAAGTCTGGATCATTTTTATATTCTTTACTGTTTAAAATTACATCTTTCAGTGTAGATATGATAACCTTCAACGGTAAGTCCTCATTGATCTCTTGACACAAATAAATTATGTCTTCTTTCTTGAAACCTTTAACAGATGTAAACATATTGACACTTAATGGTCCTATCGCTCGACGCCAGATATCGTAAAAAATAATAAAAAGTTTCTTGTATTGAAAATTAATTCTCCAAACTATTAATACTGCCAAATCTCATTTATTTCACAAATTAACATGCCAACTAGCTCACCTAGTTATAAACAATTTTTTCATGGAATACTGTTAATTAAACAAAACAGAACGAGCAATTGCTTGTTGCCACAGCGTACAAAATAATATACTTTTTCAATATCGTTCAGTTCACGGTGACAAAAAATTAAACAATGATAAATAAATTCACGTAAACAAAATAATAAATTTAAATAATTGTTTTGCTTTTAACATAATAAACTGAAATTTATAAAGTGAATCTCACAATCAAAATGGTTACTTCAAGAAAATTATCGGTAATTTTTTTTTTTTTTTGATGACCAATCGTGTACCGTTTCATAATTTGTGTTATGTAGCAAAATAAACAGTGAATCAATATTCAACCGAAGATTGTGTGGTAGCATTCCTTAATATATCCAGCGAATTCAAAAACTGCACAGTTTCGTTTTCATCCACAATAGTGTCAATTGATTTAAAAGGCATTAGATCACTTGGCTCTGTTTCCAATAGTTTATTTCGTCAACATCGACATTTTTCTTCTGTGCAAAGTAACAGGGTTACAGAGTTAGTCATTACCTAGATAATTATATAGTATGTTCTCTCTCTCTCGGTAAGACACTCTCAATCAGTTCCCTTTTTGTCTGAACAACAGTACAGAAAATGTCTAGCAATTTTATACATTGTGTATTTTCCTGTAGTTCCACTTCACTGGTTCCAATATCCAGCAGTTGGTTTGAAATTATTTGCGCTGATTGATCATCTTGCAATTGAACTCGTGTGTTTATGGTCAATCGAAAGTTTTCAACTTTTTGCCCTGAAAGCGATTGTTTTCAATTTACTCTAATCTCGTAAGCAAAGAATGACTTGTAATGTCTGCGGAAATCGCCTGAGAGTAATAAGACAGCACTACCGAATATTTTTTCGGTACTATTTAAATCTTACAAAGTGCTATGTAAAGCTTCGAGTGACACGCATTACAGATTATGATTGAACTCCTTTGCAATACCGTAGCCGTTCCGTTTTTTTTAATGTTTTGCATTGCGTCTGGTTTCTCAGGAATGCCTAATGGCAGCTGGAATTCTGAATGTGCAGTTTTCCCACCATTTAAAGAAGTGGCAGTAATGCCTGAATGCCAATTGAAGCCGCACCAATTCCACCTGCAAAATTCCATTACAAAAATGCAATTTTTTTGTTCATCGTATTTTAGCAAGGCTGCTCCTGTGAGAAAGTTTAGTAGCTATCAGCAATAAAAATATGGACGCGGGAATCGAACGCAAAGCCATTTGACCTCATTCCGGGAATATCCAGAACAATTAAGGGATTTTCTGAAATCCGAATCCAGATTCTCATTCCCCATCCCGAGACGCACCTGGTGCCCACTTTTGGTGCCTCTGCTTCAGCAAAAGTTCTTTCCCTGAAAGGGGTGGCAATACTATCGTTCCACATTATCCTGCAAATTACAGGAGTTTCTAAAGTCCGATTCTTGTTTTCGACCCAGAAAAACACCGGGAACACACTCTAAGAATTTTAAGGTAAACCCCTGCTATGGTTCACTTAAAATACGATCGTCTGGCAGTATTTGACTTTGTGATGGAATTTCTCGAAGTGGATTGAATATTCGGATCGGCCTTCTCAAAATATGAAAAAAAGTCCATATTTTTTTTTTTGTTGCCTCCCTACGTCTGCAATTTAAACTGATACTGCCGTCCGCGCATATTAAGGTCGTCTGGCACTTTTCAGTATTACTGGAACTTCTAAAATCCGATTTCAGATGATCTTTCCCCAATCCGAAACACACATGGGACTGATTTTCGGTGCCTAGCGCGTGAAAATTCAGCCGCTAGATAGAATGAAAATTCGTCAGTGGGATTCGAACGCGAAGCCATTCCACCTAATTTTGGCAATATCCTGGAAATTTATGGAAGTTTCTGAATTCTGATTGCAAATTCTCGTTTACTATCCCTATACGCAACCGGGGACTACTTTGGGCTCCCCTGAGCCTGCAAGTTCCGGAAAGGGCATTAGGTCACAGATACAATGGGCAATGTATCTGTGCGAACAATTTCTTTTTTAATAATAATTTTTTGCTTTGGAGAGAAGGGCGGCACTTTCAATTCTTGTTCGGGGCGGCAAAACTGCTAGAGACGGCCCTGAGCAATGGCATTCAATTACTTTACAAAATAGCTGTAAATTTATCTGTGGAGTTATCTTTCAGACTTTTTCGTAATTGGCCATAATTCTGACATGTTTGTCAAATAAGGTCCAGTAAAAATTTATCAACTTCCATCTATTTAAAAGGCGAATTTGTTTTGTAGCGCAGAGTGCCACTGAGAATTGTGCCGCATGGAACGTTGCCAACTCCTGTTCTATTGTAGAAAAGTAAAATTGTATCGGACTGTATGTTCAGTTAATACAGCATATTAAAACGTGAAATTTAATTTTTCATTCCTTTAAATCCACCTGTTCTTCTGTAAAAATCGTTTGTCCTGGAAAAATTAAACTATTTCGTACTCTACAGCATTTACCTAGAGCAGTGATCCTCAAACTGTGTATCGCTGAACTCTGGGGTTTCACGAATCGGCAATAAAAAAAATCGGAAAGAAATTTATAATTGTGTAGGCAAAAAATGGATTCACGTTCTCTATGAAATTCGTATAACTACAAGTATCTAAAGCTGATCTCAGACATTAAAATTAAAAATTTTATTTCTACATAATTTAACTTTATTTTGTAATACTTTTTAAACTTTTATTGTAATATACTAAATGAATTTTAAAGCTTTTTTTTTCTTGAACAAAGTAGATTATGAATATACTATTGTTTACTATCTTGAGTTTCACGAAGTAATTTATACCAGTTAGTACAATGTTTTGCAACCTTTTACATTTGTGTGGGGGGGGGGGACACCTATAATGAAGAAGAAGGGGAAATTTATCGTTATATCAGCACAGATTCGATGTTAAAATTTCCTAAGAATTTGGTTGCTAATTTATGCAAAATACACAAGAATCTCTCACACAGCTATAAACATTTTAATGCCATTCACAAAAATGTATTTAGTAAGTGAAAACTATTTTTCAACGCAAGTGGCTACAAAAACAAATTAAACGCAGAATAGAATGCTACTACTGATAATTTCAAGACCTGCACTTCGACAGTTTGTAAAAAATTGCAAACACATATCGCAATTACGAAATATGATGCATGCGTACATGAAATTTGGATCACGAATAAAAAAAATCAATCAACAAATAGCATTAAAGTTACATCATAAACAATTTTCAATAAAAAAAAAATACTTTTTAAAATTGCCTTTACATTTATCAAAAACAAGGTGATCCACTTTAAAAATATTATTTTAAGATATATTCTTCTAAGTGTGAAATGGGATTCCCCCAAAACATCTTATAGTTCTAAGAATTTCAGAAGTCTTAAAAAGTTTGATGAATGACGTATGTCCAGAAATGAGAACTCTTACATGGTCAAAGATTCACTGCTGTCTTTACCTCTCCTCCCGAAAAGAAAAAAAGAGCTAACACTTCTTTTACCATCACCCTCCTTCAGCCCCCCCCCCCACCTGTCCCCGTCCGCTGAAAGGGGAGAATTTTATTGAAAGTACCCGAAAGAGAAATTTATTGCCCATCTTGGGAATCTTTAGACAAATATTTATGCCAAAAATTTCGCAAATGCCAATGCCATCTAGATGTCATGCAAGGTGTTAAATTAATGGTAGGAAAGGGCCTCAAGGAAATGGATAGTAATTACGGCTTCTAGCAGGATTTGTTTTCATCAAATCTTTCGTTTGGTGCTACCTACCACAAGAATGCCCGGAGGAATCTTCTACAACATAAGGAAATCCACGCAACGCCGTTGTCATGCCTGCCAGACGACTTGTACTCGGAATTTCGAACACTTGTTGCAGTACAACTTTCAATAAAGTGTGTTCTGTCCCTTTTCTCTGCACCATAACTCTCAACTATGCCAGTTACGACCCTGCAATCCCGAGTCATCTCTGTAACCCCTACAGATACATAAATATAATAAAGGGGTGATATTTCTCAAAGTGATTTCAAATTTTCATATTCTACTATTATTTACATTACATTTGCATATTATATCAGATAATCCTGGCGTAAGTGCATCAAAAGTTTCACATAAGATTTTGGAAAGTAAGGTTTTGAATATTATCTATGAAAATATTCAGTATTTTTCTTGCTGTAATAAGTTTTTCTATTAATACTGAGCAAACGCTGAAAGTAGTGTTTTTCTATAAGTAATTGCCATGCCATAAATATATTAATTTTTCATGAAATTCTTTTAACAGTTTGGAAGAAAGAACTTAACAACTTCGAACGAGAAAGCCTACTAGAAGATGACCAGCCTACCTTTTATCAAATTCTATACATTTTCCTGCATTATATTTTACCAAATTTAAATAAATTTCCGAACCACTTTAAATTGAACAAATTTAAAATAAAAAATATTAGTTGATTAATGTTATACACATTACTATATTACACAGCCAAGAAATGCTGAATTTCTAAATCTCGATGGTATGTAATTTAAAACAAAGCAGATTTTTTTCAATAAACAAAATTCATTACTTCTAAATATTCCTTGAACGTCTACATAAGTTTTTTTTTTTTCAATTGACAGTTACATTGCATGAAATGCTACAACTGAATATTACTCTTAACTTTAGCTCCATTCACACAAAAAGACCAGAAGTAGATATTTTTTTTGACATTATTCAATTAGAATATGTACAAACGAATAACATAACCCTACATTATAATTTCTTCCATTATAACTTAAATTTCAGAAGGCAACAAAAAATAAAATTTAGACAAGCATTCTAATATGTATTTTTGATTCAAATGGTCGTAAAATAATATTTAACTAACTCTACCAAAAATGCATCATTTTAAATATACTAGATATAATTTTCATAAAAATATTAGAAAAAAAACAGAGGTTATAGAAATAAAATACACAAGAAACGTTCTTATTCCAGAAAAGGGATGAAATAAAAAAATTTTATTGCTCAAATTTAATACATGAACACCTTAAAAAACTATACAATGTAAAAGTAAAATGATCGTGATCAATAATGAACACTGTCCATTATGATTATTCATAAATGCATTTTTGTCGAAAATTAATTGATTCAAAATTAGAGTAACACATATGATTAGTTCACATACCTACTTTTTGCATTGAAAATACAGAATGCTACTTTTAAATAAAAGATATGAAAGAAATCCTTTTAAAATCCTCGGAAATTCAAAGTTTCTAATTTTTCCAAGCCGTAGATCTTCATTAAAATACTGCCTATAAAAACTAAATGTTGTAAATATGAAAAACTCATATTTTAGGTTTGCCATGAGTATGTAAATGGTTTTTCAAATTACTAATTTGAGCAAAAGCTTTGTTGCATACTTCACAAACATGAGGCTTTTCTTTCGTATGAATAAGTAAATGGGAACTCAAATTACCCTTTTGAGTGAAAGCTTTGTTGCATATCTCACAGACATGAGGTTTTTCCTTAGTATGAATACGGAAATGAATTTTTAATTTTCCACTGTGAGAGAAAGCTTTGTTGCATACTTCACAAACATGAGGCTTTTCCTTTGTATGAATACGCAAATGTTCTTTTAAATTACTAATACGAGTGAAAGCTTTGTTGCATACTTTACAAACATGAGGCTTTTCATTGGTATGAATAAGCAAGTGAGCTTTTAAAGTACCATGATGAGAGAATGCTTTGTTGCATATCTCACAAACATGAGGCTTTTCCTTAGTATGAATACGGAAATGAAATTTTAAAGAACTACTCTGAGAGAAAGCTTTGTTGCAAACTTCACAAACATGAGACTTTCTCTTAGTATGAACAAGTAAATGCTCTTTTAAATTACTAATTTGAGAGAATGTTTTTTTGCATACTTTGCAAACATGAGACTTTGCCTCACTATGAATAAGCAAATGAGAACTTAAAGTCCCCTTCTGAGCAAAAGCTTTGTTGCATACTTCACAAACATGAGGCTTCTCCTTGGTATGAATAAGCCAATGGGAACTTAAAGTACCCTTTTGAGTGAAAGCTTTGTTGCATATCTCACAAACATAAGGCTTTTCCTTAGTATGAATACGGAAATGAATTTTTAATTTTCCACTGTGAGAGAAAGCTTTGTTGCATACTTCACAAACATGAGGCTTTTCCTTTGTATGAATACGCAAATGTTCTTTTAAATTACTGATACGAGTGAAAGCTTTGTTGCATACTTTACAAACATGAGGCTTTTCATTGGTATGAATAAGTAAGTGAGCTTTTAAAGTGCCATGATGAGAGAAAGCTTTGTTGCATATCTCACAAACATGAGGCTTTTCCTCAGTATGAATACGGAAATGAAGTTTTAAAGAACTACTCTGAGAGAAGGCTTTGTTGCACACTTCACAAACATGAGGCTTTTCCTTAGTATGAACAAGCAAATGCTCTTTTAAATTACTAATATGAGAGAATGCTTTGTTGCATACATCACAAACATGAGGCTTTTCCCTGGTATGAATGCGGAAATGAAGTTTTAATGTGCTACTGCAAGAGAAAGCTTTGTTGCATACTTCACAAACATGAGGCTTTTTCTTGGTATCAATATGTAAATGTCTTTTTAAATCTGCACATCGAGAGAAAGACTTATTACATATTTCACAAACATAATGCTTTTCATTGATATGAATAGGCAAATTATGATTTAAGTTATCATTTACAGCAAGAGCCATGTTGATAATTTCAAAATGGAAATTTTTTTAATACATAGCGTAGGAAATGGCCATGCTACTCTCACCTTGCCAATAATTGTTTATAATTATAATGTACTTTTCATATCAGACTAATTAATTTTTAATGCAAGATTTAATTCGAAACATTTACTGTATCATTTATGTTATGCATAATATTAAATACAGCTTTAAGATAGCATTTACCTAAAATAAATTAAAATTTTAAGAATATTTATTGAATAATTTATAAATTTAACTTATGCAGAGCTTTAGAATAAATATTAGCTTGTCATAAGCAATTAAAAGGAAATTTAAAAGAAACAAAATGATTGATGATTAATGGCTGCCTGGAGGATAATTCAAAGGGGGCTTATAGCTTGTCTTCATGTATAAAACAATAATCTTCAAGGAATAACAGGTTGAAATGCAAAATTAAAATTTTATAAGGATTTACATTTAAAGAATGCTACAAAACATTTCTTGAATAGTAGAATTGGGACTTATGTAAAATGTGATCATTCAAATAAAAAATATATTGACACTTTAAGCTGAATGTTCATGATTCTTCCTTGGAAATATTGTCTTTATATTACAGCTGTTTTCTGAGAGTAAATGGTAATTTAATAGCTAAAATTTGAATTTTAACTTTATAAGCATTATTAAAAACTTTTATAGAAAACAATGACTTTAGTAAAACACTCCATATTTATAAAATTCACATTTTCTTAAATTCCTTAATTGCTTTTCTTTATAGCTGTGAAAATCCTTGTGTGCTCTTAATTCATGAATTTGGCAATTGTTTAAACTCTCATATCCTTGTATGAATGGGGGGGGGGGGAATTGGGATATTTTTTGTCAATATTCCATTTTTAAAGAAACACTTAAAAACTTTAGGAATTTTTAATCAAACATAACAGGAGCATTGGCTATGCATCTTATGGTTTATAACATTCATTGGCATTTTGAACGTAATTAATCAAAATTTCTAGAGAATACGATATGTGTACAATGAGCTTCCTTTGATATACTTATATAATTTCCTTTAGATTTTTTTCCATTTGCCATATCTCATTCTAAAGTAGCACCAGCAATTTTTTCCTAAAAGAGATTGATCATACATATCAGAATCTGAAAAAGATTGCTATAGTTAAAAATTTTCAGAATGAAGTAATATTACATCAGTTATTCCTAAATGAATGCTCAAAAGAGGAAAATTGAGAAGAAAAATATTGTATTTTGTAAACAGTGTGCAGTTAGATAAATGAGTTTATTTACATTCCCTTTATTCTAGATAAACATGAGGTTAAATGGTATTTAAATTTTTGGCACTGAATCCTATTGGGACATATCTTGCCAAACACTTAATTTAAATTCATTCAATTCAAAAAAGAAGTAAATGATATTTTTTTTGTCTTTGTTTTTTTCTTTATTTAATGATTAAATGTATGCAATTTTACTGAAGTCACATAAACAATTTAAAATTTGTGGTTGGCCTTTTCTAGAATCAAGTGAATCAATGTTTAAGCGTTCGATCCGAAATACTTGAAGATGACAATTGTTGAAGTGAAGCATTCAGTTACAATATGCGTCAAAGTGAGTGAAAGACCCCAATAATTACAGTAAAGGTACCTTCCCAAATGAGTGTTTATTAATTTTTCCCTGGAACACAGTGAAAGTTCCGTTGGGAACAAACCTTGTAATGGACATTAGGATCAATCTCCAGAAAGAGATGCCTATTTTCATCCCTCGTATATCAAAGACTGAGAAATATTTTACCCTTATTATCGATCAATCTAACAGATTTTTTTATATTGAGAACATTTAGAAAACCCTGTGCACCACACAATGTACAGCATGGGGGCTTACAACACAAACATTCATGCATTTACCAGGATTCGAACCCAGTCCCTATGGCACCGCAGTTAGCATCGCTAACCACAATACCGGATGGGCGGCATCATAATAGATTGATAAGCAGATTTGTAACTAAAATTTTAATTATTATAGAAACTTACACTAGTTTTCTAATTAAAAATTTTCAGATTAAGGTACCTTAAAATATTTAAGTGCTAGTAATGAAACTTACACACCTCATTTTAAAAAAATATTCTTAATTGCCCTTAAACAATTATTAACAACAGCTCATAGACCAGAAGCTAATGGTAAGGTTGAGAGGTTGCATCAGACAAAAGTCATACATTTAAATTGTGAAGTTAATTAATCTTCTAGAAATGTCCCATGGTCCAAATTATTTAAAAGTAACCCTAGAATAAAACTTAACACTTCTCTCCAGAATTAAATTCACATTAACATATTTATCTTATGGTACACTGCACTTTACAAATCCTTTAAAGGAGAAAATAAACTCTCTAGTTGAAAAAACAAGAAAAATAGCTGTTGAGAAAGCAAAGCTGTATCACAAAAGAAATAAAAATACATTAAGAGGCTAAACTGGTTGATGTGTTAGTCCTAATGTTTCAGCTATATACTATAACAATCAGGGATGTCTTAAGACTCTTTGAGACTCAGGGCCTATACAAAATTAGGCCCAATCTGAGATCTTTTGAAGTAGCCAGTATATTAATAGCATGCATTGTCACTCCTTCAGAAGGTAATTTGAAACAAATAAATGTGCCCGACTCACAATCCCAAAAACCTGGCATGAATTGGCTCAACAAATGGATGCATTTCCACTAAATGAATTGCATGATTGTTCATGGCATTAAGCCTAGGTCTAGACAAGGACAACGGTCATCAAATAATAAATCAGTCTTACCACTTTTGCCAGTTGACATGCAGTTTAAAATTCTCTGTTTTTCGGAGAATATGTACGAAAATAATATTTGACTACACTAAAATTATCTGGATCATGATATTATTAAGAAAGAGTCGAGAACAAAACGAGGCCCCTATGGAGGGCGAGGTTCTGGGCCCAGTTGTCCCATGCCCTTAAGACGTCCCTGATAACAATACAAATATCTAGAAAAATTTCTCCAACATTCAGTGGTCTTCATAAAATTCTCATATCAAAAACGAAATTGATAAAACTTATATTCACTCAGAAGAGAAAACAAAAAGTAGTATATGTTTCAAAATTAGGAAAATATATTGCACCTGAAATTTTAAAACTTGGCCATAAGTTACATAGTTTATTTCTTAAGTGTTATTGCGATGCATCGTTAATTTTTTTTGCATTTTCCATGGAGATAATTTTTGTTATGAGGAGGGGGGGGGGCGATTTCAGTCACCTTCATGTGGTGCCTCCTGTTGAAACTAAACGATTAATAACTTATCGCCTTAAAGTAGCCCTAACTGATGAAGAAGTAAAGTTGAAGAATTGGTGATACGTGCTATATTAGGGTATTAGAAGATACCAATTACAAAATCAATAAAACATATATTCACACAGAAGAGAAAACAAATTTAAATTAGGTGACTAGAATTTCTTTTAAGAGGGAAGCTGTACAAAATATTTTTTCTATTTATAATCTTTATTGTAAAATGTAACAATCTGTTTGTGCTGAAGTTAATTAATCTTTTCTTTTCCCTCCAGACACACATTAAACTTCCTTTGAAAACTTAAATTTGCATTTGTCTGAAAGCATAGATTTAGTTCCTTCGACAAATCAGAATTAATAGAGTTGAATGTCGTTGGGGAGGGGGAGAAGGCATGATCTCTTTTCATTTTCCTAATTTAAATATTTTAGCACCCTAATATAATTGTTCTCCTTTCTGCTTTTATAAAATTTTGCTACATGGTGTGTTCAGTTTTCCCCCAAAAGTAAATTTTATCCAAGTATATTTATAATGAACAATCTAATACAGAAGATTCTATAAAACTTTGTATATGTTGTAATTAATTGTGATATAATACATCATTTATAACATAAATAATGGAGATAAATGTATACCATACACTTAACTACAATATACAGCAGAAAAAATTAAGAAACTTAAAAAATTCACATAAAGATAATATTTAATAAGTATAATGATTCAATAATTTTAAAAGTTACTTAGGTATGGTCATTCCCGTAGCAGAATTGGTGCCAGATAAATTGGGCTATGATACCAAACCAACGAAAAGTTTCTGAGATGTTTCATAAGAAAAAAAAATCAGTCACAGACCTTGGTGGAAAATGGAGAGACTTGCATGGAGCCAATTTGGCTGAGGTGACGCTAATATGTAAGTATTCATTAAAACTTAATTTAAAACTATTAAATCATTTAAAATTCTATTCTTGCAGAAATATAGCTGTCATTAATTATAAACAATTTTAAACAGGAAAATACTCAATTTTACTTTCTTACAACACATTACTGCCCAACTTAAGAAAAAAATAAAAAACATTTCACAAATGATCAATTTTTAAAAATGCTTTAAATTTTTAAAGTCAAGTAATTGTAATAAATTATAATTAAAGTAATAGGTCCTATGCCATAACCAGTTATTATAACTTTTAAATCAGTTTTTTGGTAAGTGTTTTTAGTTTGCATTAAAGTAGAATTTATATTCTGTATTCAAATCTTTTGATTTCATTAAATACATATTTTGTTTACATATACTATGTTACTACCATAAGAAATTACCTTTATTGCAGCCTCAAAAGAATTTACAAATCCAATGAAACACAAGATGTTAAAAATAACTTTTAGTAATTACCATGGTAATAAAAAATAAAAATATATTTAAAGTGTAAGCAAAAATATATTTTATGACTAGGAGAAAAAAAAGAAACTTGTACATGAAATTCATTTCATATTAAAAACAAATTTCATACACCATGAATACAAGCTATGGTAATGATTAATTGATCGATTTTCGGGTACTTGTGTATTATTGCAACCTATTTGCAATGTTATATGAAACAAAGTGCTTGGTTACCAATTCAGCGCATATAACACAAAGAAAATCGAGGTTGCCAACTTGGTGATTGTTGCAATAATACGTAAGTAACAATTTTTGCAATACTAAAAGATAAAGTGTATAATACCTTATGTTTCTTGCATAATCTTCAGACTCAGATGATAAATTTGATGTAATTTCCATCATCTTGCCATTTAATAATCAATTTCAAAATCTTCTTTTGCTAAATTCAATAAATAAACATTCTCAGTTCATAACTCTGAAGACTAAATTTCTTTATTTTACAAAAAAGGAAACAAAAGAGAATACATAAATAAAAACCATGGCAGCACACAAAAAAAGTGTTTTAATTTATTTAGATCATATGCATGGGGTTTGAAAATGTCAGGCACAACTATCAAGTCCAAGGAATCAACTCTAAATTTGAGTAAAATATTTCATTAAAGTTGTCAAAAAACAAATTTAACACAACCTCACAGAATGAGCTGATCATTTTCAAAACTACTGTAAAGCTTGAGTTTTAACTCATCAAATAATGTGCAATACACTAGACACTTTACGACTCGAAAAGTACTTTGGTGAGAATGGGAAGTAAAGAAATGCAAATGATAAAGGTTTAATAGTGATGTCATATTTACAGACCTAAATACAATGCAATATCTTGTTGCATTTCAATCCGCACTTAGCAGAATATTTTATATTAAAACTTCTTTTAATGATAATTGCTCAAATTCTATGGCCTGTAAAATGTGATTTATGGTCTAAAGTCAAACCAAAAAACTAAAAATGAATTATTCCCTCTTAAAATAAATTACACACATTCAATTGTAATGGCTCTTCTTAAAATTCAAAACAAATAGTGGTAGTCCTTAAATAGAGAGCACTTTTTTAGGTGAGTAAAGGGAAAGGAAAGGGGGGATGACATTCTGCAGGGTTACAAAGCCAAGCAATTTTCTCGCTAATATCGGCGCTTGCTTTGAATACGATGCCAAACATTTCGTTTTCTTTGTAGACGTGGACGTATTCCCACTGTGTAAGCTGGCTTCTTCGAAAGCATACTAGATAGATAAAAAAATATTTGTAACCATCTTTCGAAATTGCAAGTTTAAATGCATGCTACAAATTTATTTTAAATAAAATTTAACAATTGATTTGTTCAACATTTTTTGAATAAAAAGTTGAATTATGTAATTGCAGTGATAAGTAACACGATTACGAGCAGAAAGCGCTCACATTCTTGTTTATGATTGTTTTTTGAAGCTCCGGGTTTTTAAGGAAAAGTTATTGGAATAATTTAAATACATAATACGATTACTCATGACAAATTCCAAAAAGAAATGAATTAGTATTTCAAATAAAACCAAGAAGTGATTTAGAGGCGATCTTTCAAAGATGTAATTACTATAAGTCAAAAGGGTAAGTAATTTAATACAGAATAAAAAGCGATAATAAGCGTTTGCAATGCTTATTTTCGTATTAAATCTTTTATTCTACAAAATACAGTGTTTGATTAATTTTACATATATAGTGCTTATAAATATTCATTGATTAGATTTTTTATTAAATCGATTATTTGTTTCTAAATCGGTTGCTAAATAACACAGAAACATTGGATTCTTAGATATGTGTTGCTTCAATTTCAATAGTATGCGACTGTATTAAATTTGACAAAACACCATTTTCAATAGTTTAATCGAAAAAACCGAAGTTTATTTTGCTTATTTCACACAATTTTCATATTATTCTATTCTCTATAATCTAATGATGGATTATATCTACTAGAAGCTATATCATTGGCGGAGATTTATTTTTGTGGTAATTTAGTTAAGAAAGAAAAAATACAGCATTATGTAACAAAATTTGTTTAAAACGTATAAAAAATGTATTTGATATAACATGACCACGATAAACCTGGTTCCCCAGTTAATTAGATGTAATTGTAAGGGGTATATCAGGATATTGACATCATAAAATAATTTCTGGTCGGAAAATTGGCTCAGTTCAAACTTTACAAGAAAAAAAAGTAAAAGCAAATCTTTCTTTATAGCCTGTGTGACGTATAGTCAATGACACTAAAAGAATAATCAAAGACCTCCCTTCCTCTGGTCTTTCGTAGAAATATAGAGGCTGTAACGATTTCCGAAACACAGCTATGAGTATGGACACCGGACCCTTAAAAATATTGTGCGGCTTGTCTTGGACATCGCCCTGGCAACCTTTGACACCACAAGGAACCCCTCCTATTCCGCCCACATACCGGATGCAACCCGAGCCGTCTGCGATGTTCCCAAACCCTAGAGAGGGCTGGGAGAAAGAAACCCCAGAGAGAAAAGGAATGACAAAAAACTTCTCTCTCACAAAACAACAGAAATTGGACTCTAATAATCTAATTACCAAGTTAATTCCAAATGTAAATTTGTAAATAATTCCTTGACATAATTAAGCTTAACTTTTAAATTAACCAGTATCATGCTACCGTAAAAGAGATCACAGGGCCGTAAAAAGAGATAAGACATCTGCTTCGCTTTGCTTCTAGGAAGGAGGGGGGGGGGCATAACAAGACAAACAAAGCATTCCTGAGGACATTCTGACACTACACTCATTTCCTTCCACTAGATAGGCCTAAACTATTTCTTAAGATCCAAAAAATAACTAATGTTAATCACCTTTAAAGGCAATTTAGCTTATCTTTATTTTCTTAAAAAATAGTTTAGAAAAATTTAAATTTCATTTTTAAAGTTCATAGATATCAACCCTAATTTGTGATATTCTAAAATAATACTGTTTTTAATTTTTCATAGCTGTAATACTTGTGTATGTTTTATGATTACATTATTTAAATCAGCTGATATACCAGCATTTCATTTTTTAATCGAAGCTATTTCTTTGCTCAAACGTGAATGGGATTTTAAGCGCTATTTTTAACAAAGTAGCTTATTTTTATATACATAAGGAATTGAGCAAAAATATTTCAAGTTATAGTAAGATTATGAAGTGTACATTGAAAAATTATTTAAGTTTTCAATAAACAACAAGCGTTTTCATAAGTTGTAGTAATATATATTTTTTTTTAGAGGTGAGGGAGTTTGTATGGAATTTCTAACATGCAACACGCATGTTTTTGTTTTGTTTTTTTGCTTGGATTATTTCGAATGCGACAATTATTTCTTGGCATTAAGTCATTTTAATATTGCCTAACTAGAAAACAAAAAATGCTCACAATAAGTCTCAGGCTTATAAAAGTTAAAACTTGTTTAAAAATGCAAAAATTCCTTTATATGATAGAAAAAAGATAAACTATAACTAATAATACACACTTAACTCATTCTAAAGATTTTTTTAGGCTGTAAAAAACATTTGCCACTTTGTAATAGAAAAAGGTAAAATTAAGAGAAAATTTTGAAGTAAGTATTAACATTGATTCTGATGCAAATGTAATAAAAACTTCAAATATATATATTTCTAGTTTTTTTAGATGACATTTCAGATTTTGAACAAAATGTTAGTTTTCAAACTCGCGTTGGATCTCACTTACGTAAAACATTTTAAAAATTTTACGATGTTAATAAAAATTATAAGCAAATAAAAAAATATTATATTATCTTAGGAATAATATTTTTTGATTACGTACAAAATATAAATAAACAAATTAGAAAAAGCATTTGAAAGTAAAGAAGTTAATGTACAAAGAGCAATTAAGGAAGAAATGTTTTTTTCCCTTCTTTAGTATGGGCAAATGATTATAATGAAAACAAATACTATCAGTAGCGCACCCAAAAAATTTTCAAGTGGGAGTCCATGGTCGAAAGTCTCCCAACTCGTATCATACATCAAGACGACACCAATTGATTCTTCTGATTTTGTTAACAAAAAGCAGTAAAAAATAAAGTATTAAACTAATTTATAATTAGCATTGATTAATAAAATAAATTGTTAATTATAAGTACTTAATTAAATTTTACGTTATTTATATACATAGGATAATCATCAATCGAAAAAAAACTCAAGGGCTTTGAGGGGTGTCCGGACCCCCAGGACACCCCCCTTTTGTGCGCCACTGAATATATTATTGTACAACATATTATTAGCTTTATAGAGATTTTCTAAAACCGTTCATAGAATTATACACTCACAAACAGTTGAATACCTCTAATAACTGGAGAGAGAGAGAGTGAATATTAACGGCAACCCTTATTCACACAAAGCTACAAGAGGATTTTTGGAGTCGGACTTAATAATTTTGAACCATGCCCGAAGGATGAGGACGACGCCTGACTTGGCACCCCCTTGTCTTAATTAACACCCCACACCAATGGGAGGACGTTTGAGCCTCGACACATTTAACGTGCGTCAGCCCCTCTACAAGGAGGCCAATAACTGGAGGATAAATATCATAATATTCTTTTGTTTTATGAATCATTTTTCAACTATGATCACGTTTAGTTTCTATACAGATTGAGAAAACTACCAAATTTTCAATAAATATAAATCCATCTTTAAAATTGGCTTCGGTAATTAATTTTCAAATTTTTTCATAATTACAAAATTTATCTTTATCTAATATTTTCTTAGACTAACATAAAATTATTCATTAAGTTAGAATTTTTTTTTCTTTTTAGAATCATTTATAGTCTTTGAGTATTTTGTTGTATATATTTCTTTTTTAATCAGTCTTTCAGTTTAAACTCTAAAACACTCGATGTACTTTTCTAACTTAATTCACATTTTCTAATACCGTTTTAAGCTTTTATAATGAATAATATTTATTATGATATATATATAATTTTATTAATAATTTACTTTGTTCAGATCTTCTTTTGGGAACTAATGAACTTGCTTCAGGGACTCTATTTTTCTTAGGAACTCTACTTTAGGAACTATTCGAATAGGGATCATAATTTTTGGATATTTTACAGTTTCTACACATTTTTTTTCAGTGATTTAAAACCTAAATATGGTAATTATTTAGAAATAGCCCAATCATATAAACTATTAGTATCTAAATACACTGCTGGCCACCGTAAAATCGAACCTTCCCCTAGACGCCGTCCCACAAATTGGGGGTTCGGCCGGGATTTTTTAAACTATTCAAAGTTTTATCTAAGAGCATTTTTTAAAAGTTTTACCTCCTCATCGATTTTTGATTTCCTGAGCGGTACATAGACCTTGCCTTGCATCGAATAGAGACCCGGCGAAGCCTTCAGCTGGATAAGAAATTTTACGAGCGATGCGGAGATACTTCAGCGAGAACAGTCTACAGGTGGAAGGAGTCCATTGACTTGGTTAGAAACACGGAATCTTGGCGAATTTCCACGTCAGCTACAGTCAACCAAAACTGGAAGCCCAGCGACTCAACGAGATACTGAATGAATTGAACGGGATTACCTTAATCATTGAGGTCAACACTGACGACAGAACCTTTGGAACTGCATCGAATTGCGAGTTATCAACACGAAACAAGATTTCCTGTGTCATTGAGGTCAACGTAAAGTGTCTACAGAATTACATTGAATTGTGCTAGTATCCTTTTTTTTTTTTTTGGTATTGTGTGAGTAATAGGCGAAAATTATATAAATGAATGATTTTTTGTGTGTATATTTCCTGTTTTGTGAATCTGAAATTGAATTTTGAAGTACTAGGTACTATTATTGGTTTAATTGCAGACATAGATATTTGATGTTCTTTTAGTTTTGGATTAATAACTGAGTACTTTCCGTGTTTTTCCTTAGTAATCTATTTTTTGATAAATGAGAGGAACGCGTTGTTTTTTTTAATAAAAAATAAAATTGATATTAACTGTAATACTGTTGTGTTTTGTAAAAGGATTTAAGTTCCGGGAATTCTTTAAAAAGTCCATTTTTGTCTATAATTGATAATTGCATCTTATTTAAATTATCTTTTGTTTCTTTTTAAGTGAGTAAACTTTTTGCGTGTCATTTTAATGGTTTTGTCTCATTTAACTTGGGTAAAAATTTAAGTTGTTCTCTGGGTCACCATTCTGAGTATAAAAATGGCATTCTTACTCGCGAAAGGGAAAGAGGATTTGGTGTCACTCTCGCCGAGGATTTGGATCTTACTATCGAAGCAGGTATCACAAAATTGAAGTTAAAGGAGCTGATCGTAAAAAGCCCAGATTACGTTGAGGACGATGTTAAAAAGATGCTTGATAGCATAGTGGAGGAACGTACAGAAAGAGAAGAGAGGGAAAGGGCTGAGAGAGAGAGAGAGAGAATATTAACGTCGCACTGATTAGCAACACGAGGGCTTTTGGCGACGGTCCGCGTAATTTTGAACCATGGTCAAGTGACGCGGACGACACCTGAGCTGACACCCCCTCTCCTAACTACCACACCACACCAACGGGAGGACGTTTGAGCTCTCGACAGATTTAACGTGCATCGCTCCCCTACACGGCGGATCTTTAGTGGTACTAGGATCGAACCCATGACAAACTGCCCATGATCCGATGCCTAGACCACTCGGCCACCGCTGCCACCTGAGAGGGAGAGAGGATATGCGAAAAGACGAGAGAGAAAGACGAGAGTACGAATTAGAGAAGTTGCGAATACAAGCGCAACAGACTGCCGGTATGCCGAATAACACCGAAAACGTTCAAGCATCGAATAAACTGTTTCACGAAACTTTTCATAAGTTTAATATGAAGGAAGATATTGGTTTGAATCTTACCTTATTTGAGCGTCATGCAGAACTAACTTTCTTACCGAAAAAAGATTGGGTTCAAAAACTTATAGGTTTAATACCCGTCGAAATTGCCCATCTGATCGCAAGAGAACCAACTGATAAGTGTAATGATTACGATCATGTAAAGGATCTACTCTTACAAAGATTTAAATTATCTCCGGAAAAATTTCGTCAGTTATTGTTGTTTCACCAAAAGTCTCCGATGAACGAACATGGCAAGATTTTCAACACGAATTACAGACGTATTTTGATGGATGGACTTTGGGCTTAAAAGTTAACACCTACGACCAATTACGAGAATTAATCATAGCCGATCAAATGAAGAAGAGGGCGCCGTATGATTTACAGGAACACTTTTTGAACGAATGGTCTACTATTAACTCATCTATTTAGCTAGCGAAAAAATTTGAAGATTATGAGGACGTCCGAAGAACTATAGGGCCAAAGCAGTTCAACTCATTTGCTAAGAGATCGAACAATAACGATAATTGTTCTCAAAGGCAAGAACGTTTTCACCTTGGAAATAATTGGAATGATAGAAAATGCTTTCAATCGACGAGAACTTACGATAAAAGAGTTAAACAGGTAACATGTAGCTATTGCAGGGGACCAGGTCACTATGCCGTAGATTGTACAAAGCGCAAAAAGGGTACGAAAATCAATAAATCTTCAAGCTCTCCGGGTCCAGGTCTGTTCTCGAATTCAGCAAGACAGAATTAAGACCAGGAAAATAACCATCGGAAACAAGACTTTTGAGGCTCTAATTGACACTGGAAGCTCAGTTTTGCTCATTCGTGAAGATGTAAGCAAAGGAATCATCGAGCAATCGAAGCTCTCGAAGGACATTGTCGTGTTATCTGGATTGGGAAAGTACGAAGTCAAAACAAAAGGATTGTTCCAACGAGAAATCGAATTGGATGGAGAGAAATATTCCGTAATATGGCATGTCGTGCTTGTGATGCATTTGGAGTTCCAGGCAGTGATAGGATCGGACATTTTGGAACAAGCTTTTGTTGGCTTAGACCGAAACGACAAATGTATCCATGAGAATTATCCTGAAGGATGATATACCAGTTTACCAAACAGCACGCCGTTTGTCGTTTCTGGAGAATCAGACCGTCAACAAGTAGATCGACGAATGGTTGGATAAGGGAATCGTGAGACCAAGCTCTTCTGAATATGCAAGTCCAATCGTGTTAGTCAAGATGGAAGACGGTACCGACAGACTATACATTGACTATAGGAAACTGAACCGAAAACTAGTCAAGGATCGCTTCCCCTTGCCACTGATAGAGGACGAATTGGATAGGCTGCAAGACGTTAAAGTGTATTCCACGTTAGACTTGAAAAATGGGTGTTTTTTCATGTCAACGTAAACGAGGATTGCAAGCATTTCACCTCCTTTGTTGTACCAGACGGGCAGTTCGAATTTAATAAGGTACCTTTTGGTCTCAGTACAAGCCCAAGCGTATTCCAAAGATATGTGTACAGCAATTTTAGGGAACTCATGCGAAAAGGCATCGAAATAATTTATTTGGACGATTTGATCGTTCCAGCTAAAGATGAGAAAGAAGGTTTGGAAAAACTAAAAACTAAAGGTGTTTGAGGTCGCATCCAGATATGGGTTGGAGATCAAGTTTGAAAAATGTCAGTTTTTAAAACGAAAGGTGGAATTTTTGGGTCACGTTGTCGAAAATGGAACGGTGCACCCTTCAGTTGCAAAAACAATAGCTGTCAAGAGGTTTCCTGTACCAACGACTGTCAAACAAGTCCAAAGCTTTTTAGGACTCACTGGCTATTTTCGAAAATTTATTCCGTCGTACTCTAAAATAGCGAAACCTTTGAGTGATCTAATTAGAAACGACAATCGATTTGTCTTTGAACGACCTCAAATAGAAGCATTTGAAAAGCTCAAGCAATTATTGACTGAAAGTCCAGTATTAAGTATTTTCCAGCAGGGAAAAACAACCGAATTGCACACGGACGCAAGTCAACAAGGCTACGGAGCCGTCTTACTCCAAGAGGCAGAAGATGGAAAATTGCATCCTGTTCAATACATGTCTAAGAAAACTACTCCGGCAGAGGAGAAGTATAGCAGCTATGAACTTGAAGTTCTTGCTGTTGTCAACGCTTTAAAGAAATTTCGTACCTACCTTATGGGAAATCATTTCAAAGTCATAACGGATTGCTCAGCGTTTCAAAGGACTATGGACAAAAAGGATTTGGTTACTCGTATAGCGCGATGGGCATTATTTTGGAAGAGTTTGATTATGAAGTTGTGCATCGTTCCGGCTACATGCGGATGCCCTTAGCAGATATCCAGTCGCAATAATTACTAACGATACTCTAACCGCAAGATTAAAAAGGGCACAACAAGAGGATGAGTACACTCAGAGTCACTGATTGAAACAAACAGCAATTCAGACTTTTTCGATAAAAACGAAATACTTTACAAATATGTTGAAGGTCGTGAATTGATAGTTGTACCGAGATATGCAAATTGGAATAATAAAGTTAGCACATGAGAAGGGACCATATAGAATAGTTAAAGTAAAACCTAGAGATAGATATGATTTAAGAGAAAGTGGGTGATTATGAGGGACCTAAGATAACAAATTCATCAGCTGATTTAATGAAATTTTACTCACCATGATGATGTATTTTTATAAAAAGGGTTTTCTATTCTTTTTAAAGGAACATAATGTGTATTAATGTGTTTTGTTTTCTTTGCTATTAATATTTCATTTTTGAGAGTTGTATCCTTATTTTTAAATTTGAATGTCTATCTTGGAATTTTTATCTCCGATTAATATTAATTTTGCAGAGGCCGATATTTTATTGTATGGTATGTAAAATCACTGAGGTCAGTGATTCCCAGGATGGCCGAACTTGTAGGAAAGGAGTGCAAGTTTTCTTTTACTTCTTTTGATTTTTATTGTAAGAGATGGCACCACTAATCGAAACCACGTGAGTTTTAGTTGCGCGATACGATGAGGTCATGTATTTATAAAGGGAGCAGAAGGGAAAAACTGAGAGTTGCACCAAAGCTTGAACGAAGGCAGGTCAGAGGAAATCGCTCTCTCCGTTGTTTTGAGAAAGAGTACGTGTTTTCGGAATTAGTATGGTGCTATCTCGAATTATTTAAAACCCCTTGTAAATAGTAAATGTTTTAGTTGTGTTATTAATAAATTAAGTTATTTTAACTCTGCGTGCTTATTTTAACATTAAAATCGAACCTTCCCCTAGACGCCGTCCCACATAAATTATCTACTTAATTAAGTGCATTGAGTTTCTTTGGAGTAACGCCTGAAATGTGCGGGGTTGTATTATATCCTCTAGTTGAGAAAGTTCATTACCCATAAATGTGTTACGTTCATTCGAACTACAAAGAAAAGTCAGGAAAACGAACTAAATTTATCAAGTTTTGATGCGATAATTTATTCTTTGAAAATGGAGTTCAAACGGAAGAAAAAAATCTGGTTAAGAAGAACAGACATATTTCATTTTCCCTCGGAGCGAAAAAACGCTGCGTCTGCGAATTCTCGAGATCGGAAACCCACAGCAGCTAAATTGTTCAGTCATAAATCAATTGATGATACTTCACGTATGTTTTGTTTAAAGAATCATGAAACTCGATTATGCAAGAAAGCAGATTTTATTCTTTTAGATACAGGGGTCTCCAAACTTTTCAGCCTTAGGGCCACACTATTTACTCCTGTAAGTTCCAAGGGCCAAAACAGCTTTAATTTTCCTGCGATTATCTATAATTTCAAGACTACTCGCTGAGTATGCGCTCTGAGCGAGCATACGCTTGATAAATTTGCTGGTTCACTTATTATAAATACTATTGTATGTATTGATACGACCGAGACACTTGACGACATCTAGTGGTTAAAAGCGGAAATAGGTAGGTAATTTTACGTACACAGACTTTAAATACAAGCCATCAATAAGGGACAGCATGGTTAAGTATAAAAAAACATTTATTTTATCCAGAATTATAAGGCCTGGCACCTTCAAGCTCTGGTCTACATTTGGAAGTACAGACTCTTTTAAACAAAAACGAAATTTCTACTTACATTAGCGTTCAGACACCCTTTGGCGGTTACAATCAGAATTCGTTAGAAAATTCTTACCACTCCCCACGTTATAATTTTCTAAAATTATCACACTACTAGACAACACAAATTTATACATAAACAATTAATGAAATGGTTTTATTTGAATTATGCAATATGAATATTCCAGATAATCGAATAATGCAATTTAAAATAAAAAATATTAAAGTTTTAAGTTCAAATTACTGCCTTCTTGACTGTTAATAATAGATTAAAGTTCAAATATAAAATAGTTCATACAGTTTTCAGTTTATGTTTCACTGAGTTCAAGGGGATAGATCAATTGTACAGGTCGCTTATATTCCCCCTTTTTAGTTTTTACAACATAGGATTGAACAAGTTCATCACGTCCTTACATAACTTTAGTTATGCGTCCTAAATCCCATAAAAATTTGGATTTGGGGTTGCCTCAAAAATTACAACATCACTAACTTTCAAATTTTTTTCAACGTGTTGTTCTTTTGTAAAATGAGTTCTTCACCGCTTTCTGGACAACACAAATTTATTTAGAACAAGCGAATAAAACTATTATGAAAATCGCACACAGCACTAACCCCGATCACTGCACACAGCGTATGTGGGCACCAATCAGGTGCCACATCGGGTGTGGCACCTGTAGAAGGAATGTGTGGGAGGAAAAGGGAAACCGCGTGGACACATCATACAGTTATCCTTCCGCCAAAAAAAAGTAGTTCATTCGCTTCAATCCAACAGACTTCTCCTGCGAGTGTGTGATACATTTTTTTCAAACAATTCTAATATTATAAACATATGCACAATACACATAAAATATAACAATGAACACAGTGAGATAAAACTGAGAGATTAATGAAATTTTTTGCATTGAATATTGTAACTTTTCTACATTCATGGCTTTCGTAAGAAAATCTGCAATTAGAAATGAGAAGAATTCTAATTTAATTGCAATATCTTCAATTAAATCTTTTACAAAATGAAAACGTGAGTTCATATCCCTTGATTTATTTGAATTCAAAATTAATTCATATACAGATGTGTCCATAAACACAAATGGATTACGAACCTTATAAAATTTTTTGATATCTAAATTTGGGAAGTAATGTATACCTCTCTCCTCTAGTGTTCTCAAATGGCCAATAACAATTTTGTGAATAGTTTTATAGGAGTCGTTTGGAACTGACTCTAAACTTTTTCAGATTACCCACCTGTGCTTGGTTCTTCTATACAATTATTTTATTTATTGCTATTTTTGTTAATCCCACCCAAGGAGAGACATTTGAGATATTTTGAGGCCCTGGGTCTAAAGAATATTTTCTGAGGCACTGGACCCCTATGAAAAAGTAGGCCCTACCTGTGGTTTTTAAATTAGACAGTATATAGCATGCATTGTCAAATAATTGTACAAACAGTAAATTCAAACAAATAAATGCACACGACTCACAAACCGGCTCGACCGATGACCGCATTTCGACTAAATGAGTTGAACTATTGTTTAAGGTTCCTTGGAGAATATGAATGGGAAAAATATTTGACCATTAAAATTATCCGGATCGTGAACTTATTAAGATTAAATCGAAAACGAAACGAGCCCCCCACCGAGGAAGAGGCCTGGGCCCATGCCTTAAGACGTCTCTGATTCCATGTTTATGTATTGAATTTAAAATATTTTCTTTCGGTCACTATGTTGCTTGTGAAGAAATAGGGAAACGACATAATTTAGCAGTGTTTGAAAGCGGTATGGTTGAAGATACTCGAAGTGTCCGAAACACTATCAGAAAAACGGCTGCATTTGTGAAGTATTCGAGTTCAGCAGTTATTAAATGTTCACAGAGAGTGGATTAAAAAGCAGAAAACCGGGTCTCAGAGTCAGGTTCGTGGTCATCACGGGCTACCGAAATTTTATTCGGAAAAAATTACGAAAGTTGTCCAGTCCAACAGAAGAGCAACCGTACTTCAAGCTGAGGAAAATCTTAGCCCGGTACATTTCGAGCAGGGTATTTCATACCCACCACTGAAATTTTTTCAAGACTCCCCCTAAATCTTTCTTTGGAAAATGAATAGTTTCTCCTGTAGCTGACTTTATGATTATATCCTTTGAAGGGTCTTAGCTTGTAAGCGAATTATAAATAAATATTTTTGGATACCGCTTCATTGGGTATATCATACCCTGCGCGAGAATCGTCGTTACAGTTCTAAATGCATGAGCATGGCTTAAAATCTTTCTTATGCGATCGCGCATTATTGTAGTTATGATGAAGAAATGTGATACTTAAGTAATTTAATACATATAGTACAGCAGTATTTTCGGATGAAGAAAGGCTCTTTACAGGAATGAGTAGGAAGAATTGAATGATGAAGGTATAATAGCAAATATGATTCCTCTACTTAAATCTCTCTATCCAGATAATTTAACTAAGGGAGCAATTATCGTTCTTGATAAAATGACCACATCATATTCAATGGCTAGAAAATGTAATCGTTAGCTTATGACAATATTTTTTGTGTTGCTGAAGAATAAATGCGCAAACTATTTTATTCTACTAAGAAACCATCTACTAAAACATCGAGGCAGACGCTGATTTCTGAAGTGTTTTGGATTTCAATTTACAGAAGAATGTAGAAACCAGCAAGAAATGCTTCTACGAAATTTAAAAAAAAATTAAGATCTCCAGTGAAAACATTGCACTCTCTCGCGGCGAAGTCAAAAGGAGTGTATAAACAATGTTCTGAATCCCCTAATAAAAAGAGAAAAATTAAATTTAAGTGTGAAAAGCGTAATAAACATTGTATTTTCTACTTCCCCCCTCTGTATGCGAATTTGACGATAAAAACAGAATGTAAACATCTTTACGTATGAGATATCCTGCGCGTGAAATTGCGTTCGCTTTTTCCGCGAGTGGAATGCTGTGTTAATCAAGCAGCAACTGTGCGAACATATTTGAACGAACTGTTCGTGCACATTACACCGTATAAGTCAGGGATGAGCAAACTACGGCCCGCCAGAAGATTATATCCGGCCCGCGGATAGAATTTTAATTTGCCGGTCCTAGGCAAATTAAAAGTATACATTTATATATTAAATATCCATCTAATTTTCTGCTTTGTTTAAATAATATCCCCCTCCCTTTTTTTC
The DNA here is from genome assembly GCA_019973975.1 of Trichonephila clavata. Lineage (NCBI taxonomy): Eukaryota > Metazoa > Arthropoda > Arachnida > Araneae > Nephilidae > Trichonephila > Trichonephila clavata. Next base: position 36,078 of record BMAO01026114.1, read on the forward strand.
AAAGAACTGTGATGATCTTTTTCTACTTTCTCTATTTTTGTTCTACAAAACATAAATCAAAGGAAATAGCAAGCACAGATAGCTTTCAATCAGTAAAGTGTTAAAAGCGGAAGTTCTTTTATAGTATTATCTCTAGATTGGTGCCAACAAGCGTTATCTCTTTCTCGGGGAGCAGACATATGGGAATCCAATGTAGGTGAATTAGACCTCACATGTGGCAAACTGCACATTTTAAGCTCCAGCCAACGGCTTTTTCTTTTGGCACGAGTTCTAATATTATTCATTGTGAATGGGAAGACTGTGCACATGTAGCACCATTAAAAATAATGGTGAAATTATTAAAAGTAAATAGCGTGGCTAGTGCGTTTTTGGGTTATTCGTAAAATATTTCAACCCCAAAATGGCTACTAAAAACATGAAGTTGGTTCAGAATGCCGTGCTTTTAATGATGAATGGATCAGGAAATATTTTTTTACAGTTGTAAAAGATAAACCAGTGTGTCTCATCTACAATGAAGCTGCAACAGTCTTTGAAGAATTCAGCATTTCCCATCTAAACATAATAATTTCAATTACAAAGCAATGTCCTAATATGAAAGAAAACAAAATGCAGAAAGCTTTCTTAAAAAATCATCAGGCCGACACAATTTTTTCAAGAAGGTAAACAGTATCCAAGAAGCAGCTACACATTGGGGCATACAATATTGCTAAAAAATAATAAAGCTCTCAGTGATGAGGAGTTTACTGAGCATGGCTCCAAGTTTGTGATGTTTTACGTAGAGACAAGAAAAATATAATTCTGAGACCGAAAGCTAATATCGGAAAACGGTGACTTCTAGAACCGAAACCATCGATAAAAATATGATATCACAACTAAAGTCAAAGATCGGCCACAGTGTCTTTTTATCCATTGGGTGCTTGGGGCGGGCACCCAGGGGCCAGGATAGGCTGGACTTAACCAGATATTTTGGTTATGATTTTCAATTTTCCAGTGCCAAGGGGGCCTGTAGATCTTTTGCGCCCAGAGCCCGAAATGAGCTTAAATCGGCATTAATTGACCAGTTTAAATTTTGCTCCAGAGCAATGGATGAAAGCACTGATATAAACGATACTGCTTAGTTAGTATTATTTATAAGAAGTGTTGATCAGAACTTTAAAATTAGCGAGGAACTGGCGAGCATGCGTTCTTTAAAGGGAACTACAATGTTTTTCGTGAATTTCACAGGAAGGGCTTTTAACTCTGAAAGTGCCTATACCAAATATATGTAATATTACAACCGATGGAGCACCAAATATGACAGAAAATAAATCAGGATTTCTTAGACGCTTTAATCAAAACTATTCGGAGAATAATATTTTTTTCCTCATTGTGTTATATATCAAGATGATCTATGTAAATTTGCATTGAATATGAAACCCGTGCTTGATGAAGTCGTTAAACTTGTACATGCTATTCGATCTCGTGGCTTTATTCGCAGGCAATTCCGAGATTTTCTTCAGTCCGTGCAATTTGAATACTTTGATATACTGTATTACAGGAAAGTAAGGTGGTTTATACTGCAGGATGTGTTTTTGAGCGAGTTTGACAGCTGAAAGATAAAATTGTGTCGTTCATTTATGAGGAACAGCGTTCTGTGGAGTGCGCAATGTGAGAAGGTACAGAATGGCTTTTGTGTGGACTTTGATTTTTCATCGATCTCCATATGAGCAACTTGAAAATTCCAGATGCAAGGCAAAAATCAATTTTTCGACGATATTTGGGCCCATCTCAAAACTTTTAAACTAAAACTTAATCTCTTTGCTAAGCAGCTAGCCAAGAAAGACTTGTCTCATTTCCCGAGGTTAAATTCAATACCTTCAGTAAACGAAGATAAGCTTAAGAATTCTAAAGATGGCAAGAAAAAACTGCATTTTGAGTTCGAACACAGATTTTGGAATTTCAGTTCCATTCAAACAGAATTGGATATTTTTACCATGCTTTTCAATGTACAATGTGATGCAGTAAGGTCAGATTTGCAGCTTGTATTGATAGAGTTGCAATCTAACAATCATCTGATGCAGTTGTTTCTAAATATGCCAAAGTTAGTTTTAAAAATCATAATCGAAAAAGTAAGTTTCTCAAATCTGATATATCACAACCAGAAAATCAATGCTATGTTGGCTTCATCTTATATATGTAAACAAATGTATTCAACTATGAACCTTATAAATAATTATTTCAGAAGTAAACAGACAGATGAGCATTTAGCCCCGTTTCTCAGACTAAGTACATCTCACTTCGAACCTAAATATAAGGAACTTTTAAAAATTAAATCGCAATTTCGTTCCTCTCATTAATATATTTAAATTGTAATACTTGTATATCGTTTTTAAAAAAACTTATCTTGACCCGCCAAATTTTTTATTTTTAGCCCACGACTGAAAAAGTTTCCCCATCCCTGGTATAGACTATGGTAGCCGACGACATGTTCGAAGTCTCTACTGTTTAACTTGAACAAGAACAGTAGTTTCCAGTTCGCAAAGGAGCACAAGGATTGGACTGTAGACGATTGGAAAAGAGTCATGTTGTCCGATGAGTCACGTTTTCAACAACGCCATGTAGATGAAAGGGTGTGAATATAGAGAAATGAGAATGAAAGTATAAACCCCATCTGCAATGCCACAACTTTTCAAGCTGGTGGAGGTAATATTATAGTTTGGGGGATATTTTCTTGAAATTGCAAGAGTCCTTTGGTTCGTGTGGAAGAACGTCTGAATGCGCAAAGTGTTATCGCAGAATAAATATATCCTTTTACATTAATAAAGTACACTGCCAGAAATGGATACATTCAGCAGGACAATGCTCCTTGTAATACAGTTGGCACTGCCCCTAGATAGCTCAAAGAGCACAACAAAAACTTCTAGTAAAAACTCTAAGTTGTGTGGCCTGCACAATCACCATATCTCCTTCTAATCAGAGTCTGAGGGATGAGATTAAACCGGCTGGAAGGATGAGATTAAAACTGGAAGCTAGATCCAGTACCATCCAATCTGAAGGTAATGGAAAGTGCAGCTCATCAGATATTGTCTCACATTCCTCATGCCACCTACCAACAACTCACAGAGTTCATGCAGTAATCAGAACAAAAGGTAACCCAGTGTTGTATTGAAGGGGTGGTCATAATAATTTGGCACTCAGTGTATCCTTTCCCAAAACATCAATGTGAACAGTTATATATTTAACCAACATAATGTTAATGAAAGGAAAGGAAAGAAGTAGTATCTCACATAAGAATTTAAAAATATATATAAAGAGTGTGACTATAACACACAAAAATTATTCATATATCATCTCATTCAATAGATTCCATAAGATTTGTGACTTTCATCACATGAAATAGTTTTCAGAATTATGAATTAATTTAAATGTGCTGAGATTTGAAGCATTTATGTAAATAAATATATATCTAAACTAGCTATTACCCGCCGCTTCGCTGGGAATTTCATGATGTTTTATAAATTTTTACTGCTTATATATATGTAGAAATTATTCATATCTAAGTCCTGCATTAAGAATTCGATTGTATTGAAAAATATACTTATACCTGTAACTGTCGCCTGTTAATAAAAAAAAAGGGGCAGAACTCATCTAATTTGTGTTTTCTAAAAATCTCTAAAATTGAAGCATAGAATGATGTTTGCTCTTTCGTAAACCAAAAACCAAGTGGATTCCCGCAAAACCAATTTTCGGTGGATCTCTACTCCGTAAATTGAACATGCAAGCCAAATTTCAAGTCTAAATCTAACAGAAAAAAAAAGTTTTACTATCAATATCTCAGTAATCCCGTTGAGAGCCGTTTTCCAAAATAACCGCTCTTAGCGGATTTCAACTCAACAAAAGAAACATGCAAACCCAAATTTCATTATTATAGTCCTTGTAGCTCGAAAAAAGTAATTTTTTTGTCAATACGTCCCAGTAACCCCCTGCAACCCCAGAACTTGATTTGCTTAAAATACATTCTTAGTGGATCCCTATTCAACAAAAGAATGCTTAACAAATTTCAAGTATATGGGTCTAACAATTAAAAACAGGAATTTTTTTATGTAACTCCTCTTGACCCCTCGCAACCCTCCTTGGGGGTCAATTTTCGGTTTACTCTTTCTTAGAGGAACTCTATTCCATGAAAGGAACATGCCTACCAATTTTCAAGCAGGATGATCAAATAGTTTAAAATGGAAATATTTATCAATTACGCCTCTTAATCTCCCGAAATTAAACTTAGTAGTTGATATTCGCGAAACCCATTTTGTAGCGGTTCTCTACTTTACGAAAGGAATCTGCTTATCAAATTTCAAGACTGTACGTCTAATAGTTTAAAAATGGGGATAATTATCTATAACGCCACTTGAGCCCCCGCAACGCCACTTCTGGGTCTGTTTTCACAAAACCAATTTTGTAGGGGAATTGCACACTATGAAAGAAATCTGCTTAGCAAAATTTGAAGACTGTGCGTCCAATAAATTAAAAATGCAAAAAAAATTTATCAATAACGCCCCTTGAACCCCCGCAACGCGGCCTAGGGGTCGATTTTCACAAAACACATTTTGTAGTGTATCTCTATCCTATGAGAGGAATCTGCTTACCAAATTTCAAACTGTGCGTCTAATAGTTTAAAAATAGAAATAATTATTTATATCTGCCCTTAACACCCCTTGGGGGTCAATTTTTCCCAAACCTGTTTTGTAGCGGATATTTACTCCATGAAAGAAACATTCCTACCAATTTTCAAGCAGGGAGGTGAAGTAGTTTAAAAACGAAAATATTTATTTAGTACGCCACTAAATCCCCCGCAACGCCATTTAGAGGTCTGTTTTCACAAAACCTTCGTATAGCTGATCTCTACTCTTTAAAAGAAATCTACTTATCAAATATAAAGACTGTGCGTCTAATAGTTTAAAAATGGAAATAATTATCTATAACGCCCCTTAAGTCCCGCAACGCCACTTGAGGGCAATGTTCACGAAACCCATTTTGTAGCGTATCTCTACCATATGAGAGGAATCTACTTACTAAGTTTCAAGACTGTACATCTAATAACTTAAAAATCGGAATTTCTGACGCCCCTTAAACCCCCGCAAACAATTGCTGCTAATTTGAAATTACAAACAGACACTTCACTTTATTTATTTGTATAGATATAGATTGGGATTATAATAACTATTGTTTAAATAACTAAATAAAAAAAAAGAAAGGATTAAAACTAACCGTAAAACTTATCAATTTTTTGCTTCTTGCATTGCTTTTTGCTTATGAAGCCTTGATTTATTATTTTTAAAAGTGCATCCGAAACAGCCGATGCTCTACTTAACTGAACAGTGAGATTCTCCTTTCATAAAAAAAAAAAAAATTATGGCACGTGTCAGCGTATTATGTGCGCGTAACACTATTATGTCTCATGAACAGCATCGGTCGCCAGTAACCAAAACAACGACTTCATTAGCTCAGCTTGGCGTTCATCTTGGCATTCAGTTTCACGTTCACCCGTATAGTTTCCTTTACCGTAAGAATACGGGAATAAAATATAGCCTATGTTACTCCCCGTTAATGTAGCTTTCCATTAGTGAAAGAATTTTTAAAATCGCACCAGCCGTTTCTGAGATTAGCCGGAACAAACAGACAGACAGACAAAAATTTTAAAAATTGGTTTTTTGTTATGAGTACCGTATATACTTTTAGTGCATTAAGTAAAAAGCTGCTAATTTGAAATTACAAACAGACACTTCAATTTTATTTATTTGTATAGATTATTCCTGAGCAACTTTTTAAATTACAAAATTTTTGTTGTTACATTTTATCTCTGTCTTCATCTTTTATCTGAATATTACTCATAAATTTGATCCATTTCTTTATAAAAAAAATGAGATTTTTCAATTTTATATTTTCTTATTTAATATAAAGAAAAAAAAAATCCTTGTTGGCATAAAAGAAGGGTTTTTCCTCAAATATTCAGCAGAATTTAGTAAAACAAAAATGAATTTTTTGTGAAAATACTCTAATGAGGTCGTTTTTAATTTAGATATACATAGAAAAGTACTTATTGTATCTTAATTTGTATGAAATACAGGATTTAAAATTTGTCAAACACGTTTTCCTTTAAATATACTTGAAAAATTTCAGAGTGCTTTGTGAATTAAAATATTATCCATTTATAAAGTAGAAATGCAATCCAAGTTCCAGATTTAAATTTTGAGGAAAACTTAATTTACAATAAAAAAAATACTCAAATATGAATTCCCTTACAACTTACTTAGAATTCTACAAGAGACTGAAATACATAAATTAATACCAGATTAAAAAATTAATGCACTAACATAATAAAAAGTATTAGTCACAGTAAGAGAGTACATCACTAAAGTAGTAAAAATTTTCTCTATTTGAAAAAATATCAATAAAATATGCTTAATAATAAGCATATTTTTCTTACATCAAGTCCATTCCTCACTTCTTTCACCTCTAATGAATTTACTCAGAAACATAAAATAGTTAATTCTTTTGCAAACATTCCATTTCCAAATCTGAAAAAATTATTTCAAGAGATGGCCTTGAAGAAATTTTTCCAAATTTCACAAAAATAAAACTTCAAACATTTTTCAGTCTTCTTCCATGGGTAGATCAAGGATAAAATTCAGATTTGAAAAATATACTGTTTCAAATAACACAAGCCTAAATCTTACAAATGTCATGAGAGCACAAATGGCTTTTTAAATTACCACTAGAAGAAAAAGATATATAGCATATATCACAAACATGAGGCTTCTATTTAGCATGAATTTGCAAATGTCTTTTTAAATTACTTCTTACAGAGAAGGCCTTATTGCATATGTCACATGCATGTGGTTTTTCTTTGTTATGTGTACGCTCATGTAATCTTAAATGGCCGCTCAAAGAGAAAGCCTTGTTGCATATTTCACAGACATGAGGTCTTTCCTTGGTATGAATAAGTAGATGTTGTTTTAAATTACCACTGTAAGAGAAAGTTTTGTTGCATATTTCACAAACATAAGGTCTTTCCTTGGTATGAATCAGTAAATGTTGTTTTAAATTGCTTATCTTTGAGAAAGCCTTATTGCATGTTTCACAAACATGAGGTTTTTCCTTGGTATGAATAAGAACATGTCTTTTTAAATCCCAACAACGAGCAAAAGCCTTATTGCATGTTTCACAAACATGAGGCTTTTCCATGGTATGTATAAGTAAATGTCTCATTAAATTCCCATATCTAGTGAAGGCTTTGCTGCATATTTCACAAGCATGAAGCTTTTCCTTGGTATGAACAAGCAGATGTTTTTTTAAAGTATCTTTTAGTGAGAAAGCCTTGTTGCATATTTCACAAATATAATGCTTTTTGTTGGCAAGAATAGGCAACTGATGCTTTAAGTTATCATTTCCATCAAGGGCCATCTTGCTAATTTCAAAATGGTAAATTTTTTTAATTACATAGTAAAGAAAAATGGCCCGATCATGCTCCCATTATGAATAACTGCTTATAATTTGGATAAAAACAGATTTTCTTTTTAATATAAAATCGAAAACTTATTGTAACTACTGTATGCATAAAATTAAACACAGCAGGGCATCACAGATTCTAATTCAGAATTAGCATAGTAATTTCTTCCCAGGTTGCTCAAGAGATAAGTTGGCTTCAAGGTAACCTTTACATAAAATATAAAGCATGTTCATTGAATAATCTCTAAATTATATTCATGTACAGCTTTAGAATTAATGTAAGCAACTAGAAAGCTAAACAGCATCTTAGAGGATAATTCAAGTGGGAGTGGATTTTGTTTTGATGTGCAATCAGCATATAGAAAATAAAAAACAGTTTTAAATTGATAATTTAAAATTGTATAAATCTTTAAAATCCTAAAAAAAATGCTCTTCAAAAATGGGTAAGTTTATAGAATTTGACCATTATGTAAAATGTGATCATTCAAATAAAAAAGTATACATATTGACATTTTAAAGCTGAATGTTTAGGATTCTTTCTTCAGATAAGGAAGTGTTGTCTTTATAATAGCGCTGTTCTTTGAGAAAAAATGGTTATTTAAAAGCTGAAATATTTCTGAAAAATATATTTGAATTTCTACTTTATAAGCATTGTTAAAAAGAAACTACATTTTTAAACAATGACTTTAATAAAGCACTCCATATTTATAAAGTTTCTCCTTTTTTTCCCTTAAATTCCTTAATTGACTTTCTTTTAGAGCTTTGACAATCCTTGTGTGTTTTTAATTCATGAATTTGGCACTGTTTTATCTCTCATTTTCTAGTACGTTTGAAATAAAAACATTTTTTTTTCTGTCCATATACCACTTTTGAAGAAACATTTAAGCACACTTGGCATGTAGCAGCATAGGCTACACATAGCAGCACGGGCTACACTTTTCATGGTTTAGAGAATAAATACTTCTTTTGATATGCTTTGCTACAGTATACCTTTCAAACATTCATTGGAATTTTGAGTTTTTGAATGTAATTTAAATTTCCTGAGAATAGGATATGTGTACACACACACACACAGTGAGCTTTCTTTCTACTAAATTTGATACATCTATATAATTTTTTCAGAAGTTCTTCTATTTGCCATGCCTCTTTCAAAAGTAGCTCCAGCTATTATTCCCTAAAAGAGATTGATCATACATATCAGATTCTAAAGAAGATTCATAAAAAATTACTATTATATCAGTTATTCCAAATAAATGAAGGCTTAAAGAAGGTATATTAAGTACAGAAATGTCAATATGGTTAGGTAAATAAGTTTATTAGCAATATCGTATTAAACGATGTGGAGGCCCCTAGGCAGTCGAATTCTCAGGAGCTCTGTAGCTTGATAATTTTATTACACAACATTTTAGGAATTTATATCATTGCACAAATAAGATAATAAATTATCAAATTAAAGAAAAATATAAATAAACAATCATTTATTAGAATCTGTAATAAAAAAACAAACTCTCTTGTAAAAAAAGGGGGCCCCTAAAAAGTGTGGGGCTTATAGGCCATTGCTTACTCTGCCTAATGAGTAATCTGATGCTGTTTATTAGCATTCCCTTTAATCTCGAAAAACATGAGGTTAAATGGTATATAAGTTCATGGCACAGTCTCATTGGAACATATAACACCAAACACTTAATTATAAATTATTTGATTAAAAAATTAAAATTAAGTAAATCATAATTTTATTTAATGTCTATGTAATATATCTTTTAAAAAATTAAAAATTTGTGTTGGGGATTTTCTTGAGTCAAGTCAATAAGTGTTTAAGAGTAAGAATACAAACATTTGAAGCTGACAGAGGTCAAAGTAAAGCATTCAATTAAAATATATGTCTAAATGAGTGAAGAAACCCAGTATTATGTGTAAGGGGAATCTTTCCCCAATAAGAGTGTTTATTAATATCACAATGTAAAACAATGCAAGTTATATCGGTGTGAAAAAAAAAAAATCTAGTAATTTTGAAGCATAGGCAAGTAAAACTAGCATGCATCCTCCCCCCCCCTTAAAAAAAAGCAAATGGGTATTTCTTGCATAGCTAATTTGCAACCCTGTTAAAAAAACACTAACCAAAGTAGCAAAATGTTATGGTCACAAACTCGTGGCTAATGAATCTCAAGCTTGAGTCCTACTCCCAATGGAAACCCACTCTGTAGAGTGATTGATGAATGTATAACCTGTGTCTCAAATTCCTAATGTTTGGTGTGTTGTGAAAGTTAGACAGTTAAAATCCTGTGAATTTAAATTATAATGAGAGTATAATAGCTTCAAGGGCAAAAAACATGAAAATTTTTGAACTTGGAATGAAAATTTAGAAGAATAAATGGAGTTATGCTCATTGTCTGAATTTCATAGATTGCTATTGCACAATGGTGTCTTAAGGATACTTGGTTACTGATTAGGAATGAATTCCATACCAACTCATGAAAAAAATAAGAGTTATTAATTGACAAGTTCAAAATTTCTCATAATGCTACCAATAAGCATGAGATATTAGAAAAGCATTAAAAGGTTAATGAATAACGTATAGAGTATTTTTACTCAATCAAAGGAATTTCCCATCAAAATAAAATTGGCACACAAGTTTTATTAACTTATGCAATAAACAGAATAAATTATTCAACTCAAAATAAAACAATTTTTTGTGGTTTCACTACTAAGTTTACTTCAAGCTAGTTGGCAATTAATGAAATATTTAAAAAAGAAAAAATCAATCAGTCTTGTAATTATTTAGTTATTGTTTAGGTACTTACATATTATTGCAACCTATTGGTGATGCTTGATGCTATATGAAAAGAAGCACCTGGTTGTCAATTCAGCGTGTATGACACATAGGAAATCGTGGTTGCCAACTTGGCTAGTTGTTAATAGAGTTGGCAATTGTTTCAATAATATGTAAGTAGAAAGTACACTGTTTATATCAATGTAGAAAAGCAATCTCAAATTTGTTGCTATAGTTGCCAACAAGGCTTATGAATGTAAGGGGAAAAAGTTTGTTTATAAATTGACAAAACACATTTGGCCTTAAATGTTACTATATTTCTTTAATGACTAGCATATAACCCATGTTTAAAATAAAAACGAAAAATTATAATAAAATTAGAAATTTTTGCCAAATATATATATATATATATATAAAGTAAAAAAAGATTGTGTGTGAATATATATACATATTCAATCTTTTTTTACTTCTATGAAATTTATATAATTCAAATATTTCAATTCCTTAAGTTAAACAGTGAGAGCAGAACATTTTAATGGAGTTTTCTGTATTAGAAAAAAATGTCCACAAAATATCTTGTAAGAATCCAATGTTGATAAAATAGAAATAGGAAATATTTACTTTTAGACATGTTTGCTCCAGTAATTTCAGTAGCAGCCTGCTAAAATACAACAATAACAGAAATGAAACCTTCTCTGGTGAAATAAAAGCCAAAGATTTTAATAAAAAAAGTATCTGAAAATAAATGACAAAAATTACAAGTTTTTCACCAAAAATTATTAATTAATATTTTCTGCAACATAATAAGTTACAAGAATCATCACCATGAAAAGCATGTAAACCTTGTATTAAAAATTACTTTTGTCAAAACGTAAATTTATTCTGAGTTAAAAAATTATTTTAAAAATTACAGTTTTTAATTTTAAAAAAAATTAAAATACATAAATATAATAAAAAACAAAAAGTAATAAATTATTATTTTACACCTTGCAATGCTTTAAACAACAGTGATGAATGCACTCAATATGTCTTGTGTGTGTGTGTTGTTGTGAATAAAGTAATTTCCTTAAAGTAAAACCTAGAAAATAAATTATTAAAAATATAAGATAAATGTATTTTTAGGAACTAGAGTTCAAATTTTACTTCCAATTTGTATTTATTCTTATAATGCTTTATAAAGAAGTCTATTAGAAAATAAACAATAGAATAAATACTTCTTAAATACATTATGGAGAAAAAATAAAGTATTTGCATCTGTTTGAATTTTAACTTCAAATCAGAAGACAATACAGATTGTAGAGGACAGGCTTGCATATGACAATCAAAAACAGAGTCTATATACTGAACTACTTTTTTTAAATTCGATATTTACATTAATTTATTCTCTTATTTCCCATCAGAGCATTTTATGACTTTTGGAAATAGTTTTGAATAAACGGTTTGAGAAAATGAACATAAAAGCATTTCCCCTCTTTTCAAGAATTTTAAAAATGAATTAACAAGTATTTGGGCAATATGGGAGTCAGGAAAAGATAAAGAAAATAGAGGCAGAAAATTCAAAACTCGGTACTTGCGTATAATCGCAACCTATATGAAACGAAGCACAAGGATGTTAATTCAGCGCTATGACACATAGGAAATCGGAGTTGACAACTTGGTGAGTTATTAATAGAGTTAGCGATTGCTGCGATAATACGTAAGTATCCAAAAAATTCATATGTGTAGCAACAATTTTATATTTTTAATTATTGTAACAAACTAATGAATCCTGATTCAGCAAATGCCCACTTGCCGCCGAAACTCTGCGTACAGGCAATCAATCATCTTACGTGTTTGTGCTAAAATTACTGGAAAATCTCTTTCAGAAAATCAACATACCTCTCAGATATTCTTCAAAATGTCCTTAGGAACAACTTTAGTATCGCCCACCCTAAACTTGAACTAAAAAGGTTACGCCAAACGAGCGCGATTTATGGTATGTTTTGGTAACCAGTTCCACACAATTTTCGTCCAATCACAGATTGCCGCTTACAGCGCAACCTTCAGGTAAAATGGAGAACTATTTCAAAAAAATTGTGGAAGATGTTCGAACGCCAAATCCTGTTTTCTAGCCAAAGGTCGATCGCCATTCTTTAGTTGACAGGATTGTAGCAACCATATGCGTACATTAAACTCCCGAGGGGGGGGGGGGGTATTCGACGTATCTGCAAAAAACCTCTCTTTTTCCCTGCACAATTAAAAATGATTATTTCTAATTAGAGATATAGTTTGGAAATGAATATATAATTATACTGTACAATATATATATATATATATATATATATATAATTTTATTTTTTTAACGTTTTCATTACTTAAAGTTTTTTTAACTTTAAGTTTTTGGGGGAAATGGCTGTTCTTTTTTTAAAAAAAATTGTGGAAAATAAAACCTGAATTTTTTAACAACCAAAACAGGGAAACAACACGACTTTTACAATTTTAGATTTTTAAAAAGGAGGCAGTAAGGGATATAAATAAATTTATCTCAAGTTATAATAAATAAAATTTTCACCATCTTTCAAAACAGATTAAGAAAAAAAAAAGAAGAAAAAAACTGGAAGATCTTGAGATTTATTTTTATACATTTATTATATTTTTTCATTTGTAAAAGAATTTTCATTTTTATACGTTTTGTATATGCATTCTTATTTTTATACATTTACAATGTATGCTAATGCACTTTCGAAATTTCTTCATTTCTTAAAATTCTACTTGGTTTTCTTTTTTGTGCTGTATCAACTTAAGAAAAAATTTATTAAATCATTTGTTTAATTTAGTAAAGCCCTTTTAAATTGATAATCTATGTAAAATAATTGAATAATATTTTTCTCTAAACAAGCTATAAAAGATTCAAAAAATCTTTTCAATGAAATTAAAGGTTTTCTATTTTGTACACTTTATTTTTCTGTATTTGAATCACACTGAAGTACAATTACAGCCAAAATTACAATTTCCGTAATTTAAATATCAACAAAAAAAAAATAAAAGGTAGCAACAAAATGCTCCTTTAACATGAAAAAAAATATATTTCCACCAAATATTCATCTACCACCCTCGCCAAAAGTCTTCGGACACTTACAAAATAAATCTTTGAGAGACCTTTTATTGTGACATAATTACACCAAGTCGTGTTGTTAAATAATTATAAAAGCTTCTTTAACAGTTTATTTAGGAATTGAGATTCGAAAGCTTTTGTAATTCCGTAGCAGGTAGCAGAAGGAAATCGATATGTAGGACAACTTGGTTGAAGTTTCCCTCAATAGATGGCTGTGCACGAGCCTTAGTCAAACTTGGTGACAGAGTAATCAGAAAATGTGATAGATAAAAGGGAGTTGAAAAGAAAAGTTGTGCATCTTGAGTTTGAGAATTAATGAACTTTTTCAAGCGGATCCGAATTGGTGAGATCGTTCCTCATTAAGTTTTTTCTTCTTTTTTGAAAGTTATTTAGTATAACTTTTCATCTAACTTTGGAGACATTTTTCTTAATTTTAGAACTTACACAAGTTAGTGTATTAATTCAAAATAGAGTATTGGAGTAGGGTAGAAAAAATGGGTTATTTTTCTCACCCAGAAAATAAAATGGAGGTGGAGACTACCAGTACAGACTTAACATTAAATAAATATAGATGTAATTTAACTGATATGGAATTGTTGGCCAGGTTTGAGGAAAGGTTGGATTTAAATACGATCCCAAATATTACAATTTTCTTAAAACCAGAAAATAATTTTCAGAGTGGTAATCCACTTAATGAGAGTTTTCACAATTAAGAAAAGTATTCAGAGTATTAGCAAAACAAGAAATTCAGAAATCATAATCAAAACAAATAGCTGCGTGACCGCCAAAGAAGCTTTAAAAATTAAAGAAATTAATGGATTTAAAATAGTTTCTAGATTATCCTTTATTGGCCTAAGTACAAGTTACATTTTGCAGGGAATTGACACGGAATACACAATAGATGACATAAAATCGGAACTAGAAAATAACAATTACGCAATTTTGGACATTCAACGGTTCACTAAAAAAACAGAATCTGGATTCAAACCTATCAAAACAATTAAAGTAACCCAAATAGGATGCATGATCCCCGAAAGAGCATCAATAGGATTTGAAATGTTTAGAACTAGCCTTTTTTTTTGAAAAACCTAAACAATGCACTAAATGTTGGAAATTTGGCCACATAAATAAATATTGTAGAAGCTCAATTAAATGCCGTGTATGCTCACTAAACCACTCTGAAAACGAGTGTAAAGAAATAAATACAAAAAAATGTAGCTGTTGTGGAGAAAATCGTGAAGCTAACGATAAAAGTTGTAAAAAATATCAAGAGGAAGTCGAAATCTTAAAAATTAAAAATAAGCAACAAATCTCGAGAAACGAAGCAGTCGAAAAGTTCTATAAAGAAAAAAAAACCTCATTCTCGGCCATAACTTATAATAAGCAAACTGAGAAAATAGAAACTCTAGAAAAAAAGTTTCAAGAATTAAAATTAAAATTGGAAGAAAATAACAATATATTTGAAAAGAAATTAGAACAAATTGTACAACGTTTTACGGCAGAACTAAACGCGATGGTAACTCAAATAAATTTAAAATTTTCATCCTTGATGAACACAATGGAATCTTCGTTAAAAAAAATTGCATCCAATATAACAGTTTCACAAAATGACGACTTTCGAATTAATAGAAAAATTAATGAAAAATCAAAAAGACTAAAGAACTTATCAGAAAAGAGAGAAAATACTTTAGAAAGTATAGTAGAACAAAATAAAATTTAGATAAATTTACAAAATTTCTTATATTCTCAAAAAAAAAAAATCAATATTAATCGGCTTTCTTTTTGATCATTTAAACTAATTCGTAGTATTGTACTTTTTTTCCTTTTAAATCTATACAAATAAATAAAATTGAAGTGTCTGTTTGTAATTTCAAATTAGCAGCTTTTTACTTAATGCACTAAAAGTATATACGGTACTCATAACAAAAAACAATTTTTAAAATTTTTGTCTGTCTGTCTGTCTGTCTGTCTGTCTGTCTGTCTGTTTGTTCCGGCTAATCTCAGAAACGGCTGGTGCGATTTTAAAAATTCTTTCACTAATGGAAAGCTACATTAACGGGGAGTAACATAGGCTATATTTTATTCCCGTATTCTTACGGTAAAGGAAACTATACGGGTGAACGTGAAACTGAATGCCAAGATGAACGCCAATTGAACGCCAAGCTGAGCTAATGAAGTCGTTGTTTTGGTTACTGGCGACCGATGCTGTTCATGAGACATAATAGTGTTACGCGCACATGATAATACGCTGACACGTGCCATAATTTTTTTTTTTTTTTTATGAAAGGAGAATCTCACTGTTCAGTTAAGTAGAGCATCGGCTGTTTCGGATGCACTTTTAAAAATAATAAATCAAGGCTTCATAAGCAAAAAGCAATGCAAGAAGCAAAAAATTGATAAGTTTTACGGTTAGTTTTAATCCTTTCTTTTTTTTTATTTAATTATTTAAACAATAGTTATTATAATCCCAATCTATATCTATACAAATAAATAAAGTGAAGTGTCTGTTTGTAATTTCAAAATAGCAGCAATTGTTTGCGGGGGCGGGGGTTTAAGGGGCGTCAGAAATTCCGATTTTTAAGTTATTAGATGTACAGTCTTGAAACTTAGTAAGTAGATTCCTCTCATAGGGTAGAGATACGCTACAAAATGGGTTTCGTGAACATTGCCCTCAAGTGGCGTTGCGGGACTTAAGGGGCGTTATAGATAATTATTTCCATTTTTAAACTATTAGACGCACAGTCTTTATATTTGATAAGTAGATTTCTTTTAAAGAGTAGAGATCAGCTATAAGAAGGTTTTGTGAAAACAGACCTCTAAATGGCGTTGCGGGGGATTTAGTGGCGTACTAAATAAATATTTTCGTTTTTAAACTACTTCACCTCCCTGCTTGAAAATTGGTAGGAATGTTTCTTTCATGGAGTAAATATCCGCTACAAAACAGGTTTGGGAAAAATTGACCCCAAGGGGTGTTGCGGGGTGTTAAGGGCAGATATAAATAATTATTTCTATTTTTAAACTATTAGACGCACAGTTTGAAATTTGGTAAGCAGATTCCTCTCATAGGATAGAGATACACTACAAAATGTGTTTTGTGAAAATCGACCCCTAGGCCGCGTTGCGGGGGTTCAAGGGGCGTTATTGATAAATTTTTTTTGCATTTTTAATTTATTGGACGCACAGTCTTCAAATTTTGCTAAGCAGATTTCTTTCATAGTGTGCAATTCCCCTACAAAATTGGTTTTGTGAAAACAGACCCAGAAGTGGCGTTGCGGGGGCTCAAGTGGCGTTATAGATAATTATCCCCATTTTTAAACTATTAGACGTACAGTCTTGAAATTTGATAAGCAGATTCCTTTCGTAAAGTAGAGAACCGCTACAAAATGGGTTTCGCGAATATCAACTACTAAGTTTAATTTCGGGAGATTAAGAGGCGTAATTGATAAATATTTCCATTTTAAACTATTTGATCATCCTGCTTGAAAATTGGTAGGCATGTTCCTTTCATGGAATAGAGTTCCTCTAAGAAAGAGTAAACCGAAAATTGACCCCCAAGGAGGGTTGCGAGGGGTCAAGAGGAGTTACATAAAAAAATTCCTGTTTTTAATTGTTAGACCCATATACTTGAAATTTGTTAAGCATGTTTCTTTTGTTGAATAGGGATCCACTAAGAATGTATTTTAAGCAAATCAAGTTCTGGGGGGTGCAGGGGGTTACTGGGACGTATTGACAAAAAATTACTTTTTTCGAGCTACAAGGACTATAATAATGAAATTTGGGTTTGCATGTTTCTTTTGTTGAGTTGAAATCCGCTAAGAGCGGTTATTTTGGAAAACGGTTCTCAACGGGATTACTGAGATATTGATAGTAAAACTTTTTTTTTCTGTTAGATTTAGACTTGAAATTTGGCTTGCATGTTCAATTTACGGTGTAGAGATCCACCGAAAATTGGTTTTGCGGGAATCCACTTGGTTTTTGGTTTACGAAAGAGCAAACATCATTCTATGCTTCAATTTTAGAGATTTTTAGAAAACACAAATTAGATGAGTTCTGCCCCTTTTTTTTATTAACAGGCGACAGTTACAGGTATAAGTATATTTTTCAATACAATCGAATTCTTAATGCAGGACTTAGATATGAATAATTTCTACATATATATAAGCAGTAAAAATTTATAAAACATCATGAAATTCCCAGCGAAGCGGGCGGGTAACAGCTAGTCATGAATATAATCCAATGGAACGCACGTGGAATCAAAAAACAAAAGATCAGATCAAAAAGCAAGCATTTTAATAATCCAAGAAACTTGGCTACACCCTAATGATAATTTCACAATTCCCAATAAGAAGGGAAATCTTCATTAACGTGGGCTGGATTTTCTACCGCCTAATTCTCTTTTCTAGCCGAAGATCGATCGCCAAGGCGTATCCTTGAGAGGAACCGGTTTGTAGTAACCATATGCGATACGATTCTCCTCAGAGAAAACTCGGCGTAGTAATACATTGTATTCCTGACATTCGGGTTTTCATTTCAGTGTTGATGTTTTCTGAAAATATTACCAGTGTAATTTAAAGGGTAGGTTAAACGATTTCTCGAATTCACATTTTAAACTTTTTTATCTCAAAATGAGATTAAAAAAAAAACTTTATGTACATGACAACTAAGTTAAATTTCAAGTTTTTTCTTTTCAAAGCAAAGAGTTATTATTTAAATTCGAAGCTATAAATTTCATTATTTTTATAAATACGAGACATAAGTATCAAATGAAACATAGTTTTAATTTTTTGCCAGAACAAAGGAAAATAATTATTTATAATTATGAAAAAACACACATTTTAGTACAATCAGTGCAGATTGTCTAGTCAAACTAATCCAGAAATCTCAAATATCTTACTATCCTAAATATCTATTATTTGTTTTATCTCATCATTACCTTAATTTTAAAGAGATAATCACTCAGATTTTTCGAAATAATCGAATGCTTTTCTGAAAATTTTTTCTTCCTTTATATATATTCAGAGATGATTTATTTTTTAAAATCATAGATTATTTTATATTGGGTTTTTTTAGATATAATAGTTATAAGGGTTTTATTACAGTTTGGAAGGGAATATATACTTATATACAGTACAATATCTTACACATTTCATAATTTTCATTATATTTCTCTTTTTTTTTAACTACAGATTTTCGAAAAAATAGCGATTTACAAAAAGCTGTTGATATTGCATGAGTTCCTGAATAGTATAAAAAAATTCATTTCTGCTCCTGATAATAAAAGTGGCCGCGGTAACCTAGTGGTCAAGTTAACGGACTCGTGGTCGGTGTGTCATGAGTTCTAGCCCAATACCACTGAAGACCCGCATTGTAAGGGGGCAATGCATAAAAAAATCTATCGATGCTTAAACGTTCTCTCGTTGGTGTGGTGTAGAAGTTAGGAGAGGGGTTGCCAGCTCAGGTGTTGTCCTCGTCACTTGACCGTGGTTCAAAATTACGAGGTCCAAAAACCCTCGAGTAGCTGAATAGCGTAATGCTAATATTTATTCACTCAAGATAATAAATGTGTTGAAAATAAATCTCGGATTATCCACGTATAATAAAGCTAGAATTTTCAACTACCAAAACATCACGGTTTCTAGGATTGCTGGAAAGGGGTGACTGTAAATTAATATCTTTGCTGCACCACTTTGAATGAACAGGAAATTCATCAATCAAGAGTTCATTAGGGATATAAACATATTAATCTTAAATTAGTATTTTTTTTTAAACTAATCAAAATAAAAACTCTAGAATTAACTAATGCCTTTTTGAATCCTCCTTGATATTATTCCTTTTAATTACTTTTACAACTTTACATACATATGTGTAAAATAATTAAATGATTTTTTTTTCTAAACAGGACATAAGATGTAAAAAATTCTTTTCATTGAAAATGAGTGATTTCCATTTTTGTACAATTTATATTTCAATATTTGAACCATATGAAACTACAATTATAGCAAAAGCTTATAATTGACATAGTTTAAATATCCACGTAAAAATTAAAATAGAATTGAGACAATGATGAAATAACAAAATTTATGTGCTCTTAATCCACTGTTTTCTAATAAAAGTTGATAAACATTTAAAAACATGTAATCTCAAAAACTTGGAAAATGATTTTAAAAATATCATATTATGTCTGAAGGTTGAATATATTATGCCAATTGCAAAATTTTAAAATGAATGTTGAAAAAAAGAATATGTTCTGGTTAAACACTTTTCTCCTTGCAAAACAAGAATGAATGTTTTAATCAACACGACTTAGATTTTTTCAGAGGTCATAGTCAATTTTTAAAAAATGACAGCATTAATTTTTTTATTTGTTTAAAGATCATAGCCAATAAAAATATGATTAATAGCATTTTCTTAATTTCAGAACTTAAACAAAATCAGTAAAAAAAGGTATAAAAAATATAAATTAATTCAGTGCTTTTCAAACTGTGGGCGCGCCTCTCCAGTGGGGTGGGATAACCCTACAAGGAGGGTGCGAGTATGTCGAAATAAAAGATTAAGAATGTATCTATATATTAATTTATTGAAAGAAAGCAAAGGAAAAAAAATTCTGATATAAAAATTAATTAAATATCCATGTGTGTGTGTGTGTGTGTGTACACTGTTATAATATACTTATAAATTGTACAGTACAATACATTTAATAATAAATTTATCTATATTAAATTAAGAACAAGTTTAATAATTACTACCGACTTCCTTGAGCTTGCTATATACAAAATTTAATATATCTTGATAATTTGTGTTATTTATAATTAAAGTCGTATTGTAATTTCAGCGTCAAAGTACATTATTATTGCTTTCAATACATGTTATTGTATGGGGGGGGGCGATGAAAATTATGATTGAAAATTGGGTCGTCAATATTTAAAATTTGAGAAGCACTGAACTTATTGGTAAAACTTTTTATTTTAGATTATCATACATGGTATGATTTATAGCTACCATATTCGATTGTGTCATATGTAA
This sequence comes from Trichonephila clavata, assembly GCA_019973975.1. NCBI lineage: Eukaryota > Metazoa > Arthropoda > Arachnida > Araneae > Nephilidae > Trichonephila > Trichonephila clavata. The sequence continues at coordinate 56,450 of BMAO01026114.1, forward strand.
CATCTACGTACTAAAATATCATTGAATTTTGTAGATAGGATGCAAAAATGAGAAAAATTTATGAAATTAATATACTTAACTATTAATCATTTGTAAGAAAATAAAAATTAACTGGATTTTTTATTTCTCATATAAAATTCTGTTTTTTTTTTTTTTTTTTTTCATAATACTGTGTAACTTTTACCTTCAACATTAAAATTCTGTAAAATATAGAGTATGTTGTACAGAAATCATTAATATAAAACATTATCTTGTAGATTATTACACACAAATTCAAATGTTTAATATTATTCAGTCAACTATATAGAAACATATCTTTTGCGAAAAAAAATTCACAGGTCACAAAAAACAGAAATTTTTTTGTTGAATATTTTTTATATGCCACGAAAACAATAAATTAACTTTTAATTTTTTCGTATTCGTTTAATTAACAATCATTGCATTCTTTACCGTCTAATTGATTCGATCAGCTGAACTATTTTTTAGCACTTGAAAGCAATTAATCGTGTAAATGTAATTCAAGAATTGGCTCTGTGCATTAAATATCTAAATTCTACGAGGATATAATGCTTAATTATTTAAAGAAATTTAGAAGTGATACTTTAAATTTATAAGAGGACATTTTCTTTCTAAACTTATAATAATCAAATTTATATATTTGAAGACTCCTAAATTTCTTTGCGTATTCAAAGAAAAAAAAATTCTTTGTGTTCATCTTTAAATTTGACCTTTTTTTTTTTTGCTAAATCCTATGTTTTATTTTGCAGAGTTTCTTGATGAAATTATTCATTCGAGTATCTTGATAAAAAAATATTTAAAACTCGTTTATTAAGTCATCAAACACTTTTTTTATGCGAAACATAATTATTACAAAATATATTAACAAACTTTATATAAAGTTTTTTAATGCTTCAGTTTTATTTATTTATTTTACTGTTTATTTTATGCTTCTACATACAAAATACTATGTTTAATTAAATGTTTGGAAATTCTACATCGTCTGAGTTTTTTACGTATGTTTTAAATTTTGATTTTTAAAAATTTAAATACTTTTGGTTAATTCCTTATAGTGATTGCGGTAACCTTGTAGTTATGGTCACGAACTCGAGGCTGGAATGTCTCGGGTTCGAGTCCTGGTGCCACAAGGGACCCACCATGCAGAGCAGGCCGATGTACATTGAATCCGTAGAGGCTCAATGTCTTCCCGATGATGTGGTGTGGCAGTTAGGAAAGGGGGTTGCCAGCTCATATTTTAGTATAATCAGTAAGAATTTCTAGTCAACATATAGTAAGACTGGATCTAATCTAGAAATTTTATATCTCTTACTATTCTAAATGTATTATTTGTTTTATCTTTATCATTATCTTAATTATTAAAGGAGATAATCTCTCATATTTTTAGAAATAAACAACTTTAGT